>JAJOOS010016173.1:0-23748 GCA_029582725.1 Solanum chiquidenum
AACCTACGTGGCTAGTAGTTCTGGGACTATTTGGGTACGCTGAACCCTAGTCCAACTCGGTATTATGCTACTCCCAATGGATTAAGTAATTAACACATTATGACTGAATTTCTGTAAGTTACTGGATAGCTCGAATTGAACATGCAAACCGAGTATGCAACAATTAAACTGATATTAATGAATTAATAACTGAGGCATGTATAACTGAATAACTGAAATATTTTACCCAGCATGTGTAATTCAAGTACTAAAGAAATACATAGCTAGGGTTCTGGAATTCATGCAATAAACTGAATATTAACATACTAATCTGATTTGGATCATTCTAACAACTAAGAACCCAATAATTCTAACATTCAAGAAACCCTAGGTCTAGTCATAGTAAGGGATTCAAGAAACCGACTGAAAACTAAGGACCTAATAGGTGAAAGGAACTCATTAATGAAATCCCACATACCTGTTGACGAATTTTACGGAGAAATCTTTCGATTTTGGGGCTGGAACTGGAGGAAACTTGCTGCGTTTTTGAACTTAGGGTTGGTCATCTCTTTCTCTCCTTTCGCTTCTAATTTTCTAAGTTTTGATTAAAGATTTGACTTGGGTAAGTTCTAGTTATGTTTATAGGCTTAAACTGACTAAAACCACAAAATTTAGGGTTAAAATGATGAAGTTTAGGTGTCCAACGAATAAGGAAACTACCGATATAACCCTGATTTAAACTGCAGATGGGCCGATCACGGCCACCTTCACGGACCTTGAAAGGGACCACGGACCGTGAAGTCGGTCATTTTCTGGATTGGGTTCTAAAAACTTAGGGGTCTGGACTACGGCCACTACCACGGCCCGTGTGGAGGACCACGGACCGTGAAGGTCCCCGTGGTCCTCACTTGGGCTGAGGTCTGGAGGCTTCATGTTGGGAGTCTACTGGTTAAACTCCACGGAAGATCCCACGGACCGTGTGAAGGACACGGACCGTTAAAGTGTCTGTGGTCTTCACTTAGACCTGGGAGATTCTAGGGCCAAGCTGGGAGGGGTCTATTGGTCTAACACTACGGACGCTACCACGGCCCGTCGTTGTGACCACGGCCCTTGAAGGGTCCCGTTGTCTGACGGCTGGGCCTGGTGAAGTCCAAGTATGGACCACGGGAAGGTTAACGGACCGTGGACCCTATCACGGTCCGTGAACCCTGTCGTGGTTTACTGGTTCAGGTAATTTTCTGCGATTTTTTCTAGGCTTGGTTTTTGAGGTGTTATAGTTGGTGTGTAACACTGTGATAATTTTAAACTTGAACTCTATAATTTTAAAAATGGGATTTCTGTAAAGAGGATACCGAATATAGATTAAGAAAAAACATGTACTCATGTTGGTTAGTAATTATCTCCGCCATCAATTAAAGATCTCGAAATTAGAAATGTATTTGCATTCAGTTTTAAATAGGACATTGAATACAAAAAAATGAGGGAAAAAACACCTACTTAAATGACGCTTATCATATTTAAAGATCCTGACCGGTAGTAACTATCTCCATCATTAACAAAATATTCCGATTTTAGAATGAAATTACTTTCATTCCTAAGATTGGTATCAAATATAGGGTGACAAAACCCCCAATCATCAAAGATTGTTATAGGTAATCTCTCAATGATGAAAATTGATATCAAATGTAGAGTTTTAATTATCAAATACTACATAAATTCTACAAAACATTCACCTTAATAACAAAAACATATTCATGAAAATATGATTCGTCAAATCCATCCAAGTTTGTCCTGATCATTGCCCCATTTATTTACTATCTCAACTCATTGGAAAACTATGTTTATGTAGTACATAGTAATTTCCAACCTTTTAACTAGTATAAATAAGTGTATAATTTCACATTTCTTGAATTTTGAGCTTTTGGCATAGTAGAAATTTAATAATATCACATTTGACACTATCTAACACGTTTGGAGAGAGGTAAATTAATGTGTCGATTTTCTAGCAAACAAAGAACACAAATATGATGAAGACTTAGTAATTTATAGGGAAATGCACTCAAGCATATGATTTTTCTTCTTCTAATAGATTTAAGTAGTACTACTTTGATGACTTTATAAAGCTTTTTCCTATTTACTCAAAAAATAATACACATTTGATATATGTCCCCATCAAATATTCTCAATTGTCATAATAATTAATAGATATAAAATTATATTATTAAAAGTAAAATAAAATATTAAATTATAGTAATACTATTTTTACTGATAATTTTTTATGGACATAATAGAGTACAAACATTTAGGGTAATAATTTGACTTTCCTTTAATATAAAAATAAACTTCAAATAAGGAAAGAAAATGATAGAAAAACCCTAACACCCCTCCCCCTAAAACCCACCATAAAAACCCCAAATCTCCTTCTTCCTTCATTTCATAGACAACCCTCTTCTCCCCTCCCACCCCAACACACACCCCACACAAACCCACCAAAACCCCCCCACAAATTTACTTGTTCCATTAGTACACACTCATAAAGATTCAACACATAAATGACTTCATCAAAATTTGAACCAAATGATTGATTTTGTAATCAATAAAGAAAATGGACTAAAAGACCTAGTAGACAGAAGCTTTGAAATTATCCCTAATTAATGTATTCAACCTAAAGAACACAGACTAGACAAATCCCAAATTGACAATCAAGAATCAATCCCAACAATTGATTTATCAAATTTTGATGATCTAAATGTTAAAAAATCAATTCAAGAATCATCAAGTAAGTGGGGTTGCTTCCAAATCATCAATCATGGGATCCCAATTGAAGTTCTTGAACATTTGAAAGATGCAACACACAAGTTCTTTGAATTACCAGTTGAAGAAAAAGTTAAGTATTGTAAAGACAACTATAGTGCTAGTGAAGATGTGTTGATGCTTTGGAGTGCTATTGGTGAGAAAATGAAAAAGTTATGGAGTGGAGGGATAGTATAAAACATGATTGTAATTGTCACGATCCAAGGCTAGCCCCTAGATGCGACACGACGTACTTGACCCCGAAGGGGTCTTATACAAGCCTCATAACTCATTCACTGCATAGGTAATTGAAATAGTATGGAATTTAAAACTTTTCTTTTATAAAACCATACAATCTAACATTCAAAAAAATTTAAACGCAAACGAAAGTCTATATCTCACATGGCCATCTTAGACACAATCTTGAAACAACAATAGGGTCACGGCCCTTTACAATCGAAATCTTAACAATAGTCTATTACATAAAAAGAAAGGAAACTTCAAAACACTGGTCCTCGATCTAGGAGGACATACCCAAAATGTCTTGGAGACTCCAATCCAAGCTTCACTAGAGAGAATGAAATCACTTGCCGAAACCTACACTTGTAGTAAAAAATGAAGAAGAATGGGGTTAGAAAAATTAAGTACTAACTATGATAGCCATGCAAAAACATGATTAAAACGGGCATTTTATTTGGAAGTCATGATATATGCCATTTTGATAAAACCTTCATGAACATAAACATAAAAGACATAATATTCAACCACAACCAACATTCAAGTCATTTAACCACATTAGAACATAATCACATATAAACCATAACCTTCACATTAAGCCTTCACCTCAAGTAACCCTCAATCTATACTTTGTGCAATGTATGGATAGCGTCCCATACCACCATCCACACCAAAGTACCACATTAAAGTCACCAAAAGTGAACTTACCATTCAACCTTTCCATATTTACACCATTCACATGCATAAGAGACATAAAAATTACAAAACTATATCAACACATAAGGACCACCATCTAAGACAACTCTAAGTCATACTTGTGCAATGTGCAAGTAGCATCCCATACTACTACTCACACTAAGTACTACTTAAAGCCACCGTAGACAAGACACATTTATATTCATTAAGTCATGGCAAGGAAGTAACTCATGATACAATCCAAGTATAGCATGCATCTTTACATTTAAGCATATAAGAGTCAACATTCTTCATTTAACTTCATTGCTTTAAGAGCACCTTCATTCATTAGACATTTAGCCAACATTCTCATTAACATCATCATAAGAGCACATTCATTACACTTAACATTATAAAGGAACACACCACAACCTCTCTTAAAGCCTACTTGTGCAATGCATAGATGGCGTCCCATACCAGCACCCACACTAAGTAGTGCATTCTTAAGAAGCCATAGTTCATTAACATTATTGTGGGGTAAGCCTTAACCTACATAGACCATGTGAGCTTGACATGGAATACCGGTGTCACCCACACCGAATAAAGGGATTCCTACTTGCCTAAGGTAGGACCATCATTTGTTTTGCCTTAAGTGGATACACTAGCTAGACCTATGTGGAACTTAGTTATGGGATAGGGAGATTGCTACTAGATACCCCGCCTCAACTAACACATGAGTATCCATCTCAAGAGATTGTTACTAAGTGCCTCGCCTCAACCAACGCATGAGTATCCATCTCAAGAGATTGTTACTCAGTGCTTAGCATTATTCCGCACAGAGTATTTGACATTCATTACATTCGTTCATTATTATGGGATAAGAGATTGCTACAAGATACCCCACCTCAACTAACACATGTGCATCCATCTCAAACCCAACGTTCATTCATTGGAAAGCTCATAGATTCAAAAATGAGAATAACCTTTCACCTAGGAATCCCATATTGTGAGAAATTCCTTTCACAACATGTCATTTCATTCATTAGAATATAATTGAGAATAGACTTTCAATTAACCCATCATCATTAACATTATCATAGAAACTTCATTCATTAGTCATTCATGAGTGTGTGTATGTGATAATAACCTTTCACATATAGCCTCATCATTCATAGGTGTTAATTGCAAAATAACATTCAATCATAACACAATTACATTCTAAACATGATCATTATACATTCATGAAATCACACACACATACTTTACATCATGATCACAGATAAATCCTTCATATATAGAGGTACACGGAAGATATCCATCTATTCAATACCACAATATAAATAGTAAGTAAACACCTCCACCTTTCAAGTGGATCAATAGATCAAGCACAATTCTACTTCAATATGTAATTTGATCATAACTTGCCCATCAAGGCTAAGAACCAATATAAATCTATAAATCCAAGATACTACAATATATACTGAAATTGACATGATTCAATCACTTAATTCAATATAAGCATCATCAATTCAACATACTTGTATAACCAATCAACTCCCAATCACAAATCAAAATTTAGAAAATTGGGGGAAACATGGTTTCTAGGAACAAATCATCTTAATTAATATTTAAATCCACAATTCATTCATAATTCAATGCAATAAAGCCTTTATAAATCATTTAGAATCGAACCCATGCATAAATTGAAATCTAGGGTTTTGGGAAACTTTGAAGATTTGAAATCACTTTTGAAGTTGGCTCCTTGAAATATAATAAGTCAAGGATGAAGACCACCATACATTCTTAAGAATAATCCCACGAAAATCCCTTAAAAAACTTGAATATTTGACCTTGGAAGCTTGAAATCTTCACCTCCAATGGAGGTTTCCAGAGAGTGAACTTTTGGAGGAGAAACGAGGTTTGTATTTTGGGTTTTTGAAATAATGAAGTCTAAAATAGAGTTTAATACTTTTAATACTCTTAAAATACCTTAATAAACCCAAAATAACCGTCTAAACAGTTAACTAAACTAATTAGCTAATTACCAAACAACCCCTTGGCCGAACCAAATATGCCGATTGCACCAGTGGTGACTCACGACCACCACCCAAGGACTGTGGGTGGGACCATGAGCCATCCTGGCTGTCCGTGGTCTGGGTACGGAGGCCATCCACGGGGCATGGATGGACCTACTGGTCGTGAACCCTATCCGTAGGTCACCCAAAATTTCTTGCTTTTGGTGATCTTGGGTGTTAGGCTTTATAGTCCTCCTCAAGGACCCCTAGGGTTGTCCTTAGGGAGTCGTACCTTGACGTTTAAACCCTAAACCCCTCAACCAAAGCTTGGGACACCATCAAACCACCTCAAACCTCATGACGAACTCACACATTAGGCTCTAGTTTCACTTATTCATTTTACGGGTCATTACAGTAATCCACAAATTGATAGCAATCTTTGACCTCCTCAAACAAGGTAACTTTTTGGGTTTTCTGTTATGTGTAATTTATAGGTCACGTGTTTTTGAGTAAGTAAAAAGCATACCTGTAGTATTTTTTTCATGAGTTTCATATCTTTAACCGTAAGGTGTTTGCGTTTTCTATAAAAACTATAGTTAGCTATTTATCAAAACAAACCTCGAAACTTACTAGGCCAAGTGTCTCAATACAATCACAAAAGGTTGTGTCACAAGTTAATTAGTCTTAAAATTTCGTCCTAATGGCAACTGACTCATTAATTTTGAGATGTGTTTTGATAATTAGTTCATGACAGTCAGATAGGAGACTTGCAAAAATTTGTTACTTCCGGCATGTTTTTAACCATTATCTCGAAATATTATAATGGTGTGTATAACTTAAATCAGAATTATATTGCATATGTAGGAATTTTTCTATGCGTTTTACAATAGCATATCTAGTATAATTCCACAAGTAGGGTATGGAGAGGATACGATGTACCCAGATCTTATTTCTACCTTTGTAGGGTTAATAATATTGTATCTAAAGGACTATGAAAATACTCTTAGTGAAATTCTTGACTTTGACATTAAATTACCTAGCCATTAAATTTTGTACGCTCTTAACGAAATTCCTAACTTTGTCACTCGTTTATAGGAACCAAGTTTTGGAGTATCAAAAGTGGGTAAACCACTTGCTAAAAAGTTGTTAGAGGGTGCTATTGAAGGGTCTCAATGTCAATGAAAGTGATGAATCTTTAGAACCTATATTGATGGGAACTATGAATATCAACATAAACTACTATCCACCATGCCCAAATCCAGTATCACCATAGGGGATCGCCGACACTGCGATGTGTCCTGCATCACTCTGCTCTTCCAAGACGACACTGGAGGCCTATATGTCCGAGGGGCTAAAGGCGATAATTAGATCCACGTAATTCCAATCAAAGGCGCCTTAACGGTTAACATAGGTGATTTGTTGTAGATCATGAACAATGATCGATACAAGAGTATCGAGCATTGTGTAGCAGTTGATTCGAGCAGGGCTCGAATATCCATACCGCTATTTATGAATGCTAGCCTTGCTAGCGTCATTGGTCCATTTTCATAAATGCTGAAATTTGGAGAAAAACCAGTGTACAAATATAACTTGCATTCTAATTATTGGGATTATTGTTACCGTAAGAGGCGTTCTGGTAATACATCCATAGATTTTGCTAAAATTTGATATTTTAATCTACAAATTTCTTGTTATGTGAATGTTATTGTATTGTTAAATTTGATATCATGTAACGACAAAAAGTCTCCCTTTACATAACCAGGGAGTTGGTACGATTGTGTCGTTATCTTGTTTTGTTCTAGTCATTTAATAATCTTATTTTACACTTTATCCTACTTTTTGTTTATAAGAACTTCACCCCATATTTTTTTCTCTATTATATTGTAAGTTTATTCTTCTAATCGTTGGTGTGTAACACTATGATAATTTTCAACTTGAACTCTAAAATTTAAAAAATAGGCTTTCCTCAAAGAGGATACCGAATATAGAATAAGAAAAAACATGTACTCATGATGGTTAGTAATTATCTCCGTCATCAATTAAAGATCTCGAGTTTAGAAATGTATTTGAATTTAGTTTTGAATAGGATACTGAATACAAAAAATAAGGGGGGAAAACACCTATCTAAATGACGCTTATCATATTCTAAGATCGTGACCGGTAGTAACTATCTCCATCATTAACAATAGATTTCGAGTTTAGAAAGAATTTACTTTCACTCCTAGGACTGGTATCAAATATAGGGTGACAAAATCCCCCAATCATCAAAGATTGTCAAAGGTAGTCTCTCAATGACGAAAATTGGTATCAAATATCGAGTTTTGATTATCAAATACTACATAAATTCTTCAAAACAATCACCCTAACAACAAAAACTCATTCATGACAATATGATTCGTCAAATCCATCCAAGTTTATCCTTATCATTGCCCCATTTATTTACTAGCCCAACTCATTAGAAAATTGTGTTGATATATTGTAGATAGTAGTTTCCGACCTTTTAACTAGAATAAATAATTGTATAATTTCACATTTCTTGAATTTTGAGCATTTGGGATAGTTGAAATTTAATAATATCACATTTGACACTATCTAACACATTTGGAGAGAGGTAAATTAATGTGTCGATTTTCTAGCAAACATAGAACACAAATATGATGAAGATTTAGTAATTTATAGGGAAATGCACTCAAGGATATGCATTTTTTATTCTTCTAATAGATTTAAGTAGTACTACTATTATGACTTTTTAAGGGTTTTTCCTATTTACTCAAAAAAATAATACACATTTGATATATGTCCCCATCAAATATTCTCAATTGTCATAATAATTTATAGCAATAAAATTATATTTTTAAAATTAAAATAAAATATTAAATTATAGTAGTACTATTTTTACTGATAATATTTTATGGATATAATAGAGTACACGCATTTAGGGTAATATATTGACTTTCCTTCAATAGAAAAATAAACTTCAAATAAGATAAGAAAATGAGAGTAAAACCCTAACACCCCTCCCTCTAAACCCCACCATTAAACCCCCAAATCTCCTTCTTCCATCAGTTCATAAACAATCCCCTTCTCCCCTCCCTCCCCAACACACACCCCTCTCAAACCCACCATAAAAAAATCCACAAATTTCCTTGTTCCATTAGGACACACTCATCAAGATTCAACACACAAATGACTTCATCAAAATTTGAATCAAATGATGACATACTTGATTTTGTAATCAAGAAAGCAAATGGACTAAAAGGCCTAGTAGACAGAAGCCTTGAAATTATCCCGAATCAGTGTATTCAACCAAAAGAACACAAACTAGACAAATCCCAAATTGACAATCAAGAATCAGTCCCAACAATTGATTTATCAAATTTTGATGATCTAAATGTTGAAAAATCAATTCAAGAAGCATCAAGAAAGTGGGGTTGCTTCCAAATCATCAATCATGGGATCCCAATTGAAGTTCTTGAAGATTTGAAAGATGCAGCACACAAGTTCTTTGAATTGTCAGCTGAAGAAAAAGTTAAGTATTGTAAAGACAACTATAGTGCGGGTGAATCTGTGTTGATATTTTGGAGTGCTATTGGCGAGAAAAATGAAAAAGGTTTGAGTGGAGGGCTATATAAAATATGGTTGTAATCCACAAAATGATAGCAATCTTTGGCCTCCTCAAACAAGGTAACTTTTTGGGTTTTCTGTTATGTGAAATTTATAGGTCACGTGTTTTTGAGTAAGTAAAAAGCATACCTGTAGTATGTTTTTTCATGAGTTTCATATCTTTAACTGTAAAGTGTTTGCATTTTTTTAAATCTAAACTATAGTTAGCTATTTATAAAAACAAACCTCAAAACTTACTAGGCCAAGTGTCTCAATACAATGACAAAAGGTTGTTTCACAAGTTAATTAGGTTTAAAATATCATCCTAATGGCAACCGACTCATTAATTTTGAGATGTGTTTTGATACTTAGTTGATGACAGTCAGATATGAGACTTGCAAAAATCTGTTACTTCAGGCGTGTTTTTGACCATTATGTCTAAATATTATAAAGGTGTATATAACTTAAATTAGAATTATATTTCATATGTAGGATTTTTTCTATCCATTTTACAATAATATATTTAGTATAATTCCACAAGTAGGATATGGAGAGGATAGGATGTACGCAGATCTTATTTCTACCTTTGTGGGGTAAAAATATTGTTTCTGAAGGACTATGGTCTGTTTGGAAAGCCACCTGGTAATTGAAATTAGTGTCATTACTAGGGTAGTAATTACCAGCCTACTAATTACACAGTCTAGTAAATACACTGACTTGTTTGGTTGCCACAGTGTAAATACATTATAATTACACATGTCCTGTTTGGATGCCACCGTGCAATTACATATGTTCTATTTGGATGCACAATTGCAATCATAATATTGTTTTAATTTTAAAAATAAAAATTAATTATTTATAATTTATACTAGACAAATAAGAAACTTTATAAATGATATTAAATTAAATATTTAAGATATTTATTATTTTTAAAAAATATAATAATGGGAAAAGAGCCTAAAAATTCTCCAACTTTCACCGAAATTGTTGTTACGATACCAAACTTTATGGAGAACCTTTTACCCCCCCCCCTAACACTATTTAATAGTGTATTTTAAAGGTATATATGTCCCCACGTGAAAACGTTACTATTTATAATTATGCAATATTTATGATGTCCACGTGGGCACATATATAATTTTAAAATATACTATTAAATAGCGCAGGGGGGTAAAAGGTCATTTCCAAAGTTTGGTATCGTAACAATAATTTCGACCAAAGTTCGGATATATTTCAGACCTTTTTCCCTATAATAATTAATAAACATATGTTCTTAACTAATATTATGAAAAAATAATTGATTTATATTTTTTCAAATTAATATATTTTAATTGAATTGATCATAAAAACTAAAGGTATGAAGTTTTTACGAACATCGTGAAATGCATGTTTGATAAAAAGATTAATATATAAATAAAATGTCATAAATTATTAAAATGTTTGAAAAAAGACAATCTATCAAGTCAAATTAAAAAATTACTTGCAATGAGAATTCAATATTACTAAAACAAATAAAACCGAAAATATAACATAAGTTATCAATTCACAACAAAAAATTTAACATAATACTCTTATTGCAAATTTCAACATAGCATATATAAATATGATATATTTATTTTAAAATAAAATAAAATGTAAGTCTATAACCTTACTTAACAATAAATTCTTTTTAATATAAAAATTAGAATACTAATAAAATTATGCTAATGAGAAAATAAGCATGACATAAAGAAATAGATACTACGAAAAAATTGCATAGAATCACATGAAGTAAGTTTGAGAACGAGAAGAAAATGAAATATAATAATATAAAATAATTTTTTTTTTAGAACTTTTTAGAATAATAATAAGAACTTAAAACAATAGAAGTAAAAAAAATTAAAAATTAAAATAAAAACAGAAATAAAAAAAGAAAAGAAATTAAAAAGTAATCAGCTGGTAATTACATCATGTAATTACACCATGTAATTACCAGCAATTCACAGCCTCTGCCTGTGAATTAGAGAATGTAATTACCCTCTGCCAATTATACCAATTACTTGCTGACCAAGTAATTACATGTCCAACTAATCAGGACAAGAAATATAATTACACCCAATTACACCCAATTACACCATATCCAATTACCAGGGTGTCCTTCCAAATAGGCCCTTAGTAAAATTCTTGACTTTGACATTAAATTACCTTGTCATTAAATTTCGTACGCTCTTAACAAAATTCCTGACTTTATCACTGGTTTATAGGAACCAAGTCTTGGAGTATCAAAAGTGGGCTAAACCACTTGCTAAAAAGTTGTTAGAGGTGCTATTGAAGGGTCTCAATGTCAATGAAACTGATGAATCTTTAGAACCTTTCTTGATGAGAACTATGAATATCAACATAAACTACTATCCATCATGCCCAAATCCAAGTATCACCATATGGGCTCGCCGACACTGCGGCGTGTCCTGCATCACTGTACTCTTCCAAGATGACACGGGAGGCCTATATCTTCGAGGGACTAAAGGTGATAATTGGATCCACGTAAATCCAATCAAAGACGCCTTAACGGTTACCATATGTGACTTGTTGCAAATAATGATCAATGATCGATATAAATGTATCGAGCATTGTGTAGCAGTTGATTCGAGCAGGGCTCAAATATCCGTACCGCTATTTATGAATTCTAGCCTTGATAGTGTCATTGGTCCATTTTCACAAATTTTGAAAGATGGAGAAAAACCAGTGTACAAACATGTCTTGCATTCTGATTATTGGGATTATTTCTACCGTAGGAGGCCTTCTGGTAATGCATCCATAGATTTTGCTAAAATTTGATATTTTAATCTGCAAATATCTTGTTATGTGAATGTTATTGTATTGTCAAATTTGTTATCATGTAACGACAAAAAGTCTCTCTTTACATTACTAGTGAGTTGGTATGATTGTGTCGTTATCTTGTTTTGTTCTAATCATTTAATAATCTTATTTTTCACTTTGTCCTTCTTTTTGTTTATAATAATTCACCCCATATTTTTTTCTTTGTAATATTGTAAGTTTATTCTTCTAATCGTTGGTGTGTATCACTGTGATAATTTTAAACTTGAACTCTAAAATTTGAAAAATGGGTTTCTTTAAAGAGGATACCGAATATAGAATAAGAAAAAACATGTAATCATGATGGTTTGTAATTATCTCCGCCATCAATTAAAAATCTCGAGTTTAGAAATGTATTTGCATTCCGTTTTAAATAGGGTATTGAATACAAAAAATAAGGGGAGAAAACACCTACCTAAATGACGCTTATCGTATTCTAAGATCGTGACCGGTAGTAACTATCTCCATCATTAACTATAGATTTTGAGTTTAGAATGAATTTACTTTCACTCCTAAGACTGGTATCAAATATAGGGTGACAAAACCCCCAAATTATCAAAGATTGTTAAAGGTAGTCTCCTAATGACAAAAATTGGTATCAAATGTCGAGTTTTGATTATCAAATACTACGTAAATTCTACAAAACATTCACCCTAACAACAAAAACTCATTCATTAAATTATGTTTCATCAATCCATCCAAGTTTGTCCTGATCATTGCCCCATTTATTTACTATCTCAACTCATTAGAAAACTATGTTGATATGTTGCAGAATGTAGTTTCCAACCATTTAACTAGTATAAATAAGTGTATAAATTCACATTTCTTGAATTTTTAGCATTTGGCAAAGTTGAAATTTAATAATATCACATTTGACACTATCTAACACCTTTGGAGAGTGGTAAATTAATGTGTCAATTTTCTAGCAAACAAAGAACACAAATATGATGAAGATTTAGTAATTTATAGGGAAGTGCACTCAAGCATATGTAATTTTTACTTCTAATAGATTTAACTAGTACTGCTTTTATGACTTTTTAAAGCTTTTTTTCTATTAACTCAAAAAAGTAAAAAAATAACACACATTTGATATATGTCCCCATCAAATATTCTCAATTGTCATAATAGTTTATAGCTATAAAATTTTAATATTAAAAGTAAAATAAAATATTAAATTATAGTAGTACTAGTTTTACTAATAACTTTTTATGGATATAATAGAGTACAGTGGAAGAGATGGAAAAATAGCCACTCTCCATACTTTATTGAGCATTTAGACACAAGTCTTAAAAAAATTGATCTTTATAAGACACTATATATGACATCACTCAATATTCTTCAAAAACATACAACACGCTACTCTCAAGTTTTTAATACTACACTTTGGTCCCCACTCAATCAACAAATGTGGGATTGCTTTTTTTTTTTACATTTATTAAAAACAATTCCAATGGAGAAAAGCTCTCCAAGAAGAAACCAAAATGCTCACAGGTGAAATCATCATCATTCTAGTCATTTCTTCCAGTTTTACACCATTTTCTTTCAAATTGCTTCAAAGAAAACAAATTTCCCCCGATTTTAGAAGCTTGCAAAAATCTTCCAAAATCACTTCATAACTCATTTTTAGATAAATTTTAGTTGTTTAGAAGGACTATAACTACTTGTTCTCCATTTCGAGCTTGATCTGAACCCAATCTTGTTCATTTGCATTTTGTACAGATTCCATACCAATCATCGACCGCCATTTACTGATATCGTAATCTAGTATCTATCAGTGTAGTCTATGTATGACAGTAGTTGAATTTGTTGTTGCTGGTGGTGATTATATGGGAGTATGGCAGGAGACTCCCAAAAGTTGGTATTGTAAATCATTTAGTAAGACTATAGTGCCCATTGCGTTGCATCGCAATGATTCATACGATGATATGATTGCAAGCGTAATTGAGGACGGTGAACTAGCCTGCGAGCCAGACAACTTGGTGATAAGCTATCAAATGAATGGGAGGGGAAAAATACATCCTACATTCATAAATAATGATAGGCATGTGAGCTTGTACATGATGGATATTGTTGTTGATGGCTCTAGGCCTATATTGAAGACAATTGTCATTGCGAGGTCTCCGATTGAACCAACAAATTCTTTTAACGAAAATGACTCGGTTGAAAATGAGAACTTGGGTGATCAACTAAAGGAGAGCTTCTATGATCAATCAAATGAAAACTTGGGAGATGATTAAATGAATAGGCATGATCATTCAGTGGATGTGATGTTGAAGATCAGCCAGTAGCGGAAGATTTCGAACATTTTGAAGAAGTGCAGGGAGAGCCGGAATTGAGATCACAATCCAACCATTCTTTCTCTGATGGAACTAATTTTTAGATGTATCAAACATTCAGTACCAAGAGTGAGCAACAATTGTTATTAGCTGAAGCAGCGGTGAGAAAATCTTTTGATTTTGCTACAGTGAAGAGTTATACTAAATACTTAAAGGTGAAATGTGTATCTCATATTTGTGCATGGATGCTTCGGGCAAAGAAATATGAGTGTTCAGATAGATTTCGTACCTACAAGTATGTCACACCCTTTTTTCGCACGGCGGATAGGGTTTTTCCAATTTAAGTGAAAGCATTGAATAGGGATTTTTTTTAGAGTCGCCACTTGGAATTGAGTTATGGTGTTCCAAGTCACATTTTTGTTTAATCCCTAATCAAAAGGAAATGACTCTTGATTTGGTCTGGGAACTAGAAATTTGAGTAAGGAATTTTGTTGATCGAGGGGAAGGTATTAGGCATCCCTCGAGTCCCGTGATTCTAGCACGGTCGCATTTATTAACTTATACTTATTTTAACTATCTGTTGGATATATTTTTATAGGCCATGATTTATTCACATATTTTATTGTTGACCTTTATTAATCTCAAATCGGATGCATAACTGCATTCTCGATTTTTGACATATAAATAACTTAAGAGCATAACTGCTTTCTTCTCTCGAGTGCATCACCTAATTTTCTCTGTCCACAATTTTTAGTTAAATTTAATGAAAGTTAATTATTAAAAATTATTTTGTCAGGGTGTGTCACTGCATCCTTGAATTTCTTTTAATGTCTCAAAAAAAGATGTGTAACCACATTCTTAATTGAGACAAATATTTTAAAAAGGTGTATAAAAGTTTATTTAATGTTAAAAATAAGTATTTTCCTTTATAAATCCAAAACAACTTATTCAAAGCAAATCATTATTATTAACTCCGACTAAATTTGTACAAGTTTCAACAACTTAAATTTAAATAGTAACAAAAAAAAAAGGTATAACCTATGATATAAGCTCCTTAGATTAAAATTTGGAAATGTTAACACCAATAGAAATTGTATAGAAATAGTAATTCAATTAATGATTCAACCTATCTTAAGCCAAAAATTGTTATTTTAAATAAAACAAAATTCAATGTACAACAATAAATATATTCAATGAAAATCTAAATTAAGTTAACTAGAAACTTATTCAAAGCATCAAAATTGTACAACAATAAATAACAATAAATATATTTAATTCTAAATTTATTTCAATCAAATTATGAATGAAACAAAACTATATAAAAAATATATAATAAAATTACATTACATTCCATAGATAAATTAAAGAGATATGTTAGAGTTAAATACCGCAAAAATAAAATTAAATACCGTAAAATCTTGACTGAAGCTTGATTATAACACCCACAAATCTTTTATATGTTATATGTGGTGGTATATGTATTGTACTTGTACGAAAGTAATGAGACAGAAAAGAAAAGATATGAGTGTATTGGTGAATTTTTAAAAGGAAAATAAAATAAAATGTGAAGGTTTTTTCTTTTTTTTCCTGCGTTTGGTGTGGTGTTTGTGTGTATATTGGTTGTGTGTTGGTTGTTCTCTCTTTTCTCTGTGTCTAGCATGTGTGTTGTGTTTTTTCTGATTTTTCCTTTTTTTTGTTTTGCTGATCGTTGTTGTGCCGGTGTGTTGTGTGTATGTGTGTATTATTTATATTTTTTTTCTTTTATCCGTGTGTTTGGGAGTGAGGTGAGTGAATTGGATAGGTAATGGGGTAATGGTAAGGTAATGGGATGCAGTGTGGTGAGTGGAAAGTTTAGGTTGTTTTCTTTTTAAAAAATAAATAAATTATTGTTAACAAATAAAATATAATCATAATAATAATAATTACTTATTTTGGATTAACAAAATTATAGAAAAGTTAAATAACTAACATAAAAATATAATTAAGAAACACTAACTTATTCATTAAATCTAAATTAAAAACATATATATTTGTAAATTTCATTTTCTTTTAAAAAAAATAAAACTTAACCTAAAACATGACTCCATTTTTTGTTGTTTTCAAAGCTTTTACAATAAAGTTAATAAAATATGGTAAAAGTCAAAGTATTTAATTTAGTTTTTTTATAAAATATTTAATCTCTAAAAATGATGTTAAACTTAAGTTCGGTAAAAAATTAAGTGTCTAATGTTTTCCCCTCTTTGATTGGAAACACGAAGAGTTTTCAGATAAAGAAATAGATAACGTGATAAATTTTGATCGGACTTGTATTTGAAGGAAAAAATTATGCGACCGTGTCTTGGTTTTGGACATCCTACATATCTCGAGTTATAAGGGAATCAGGTCACGTGTAGGTTAAGGAGATGAGGGGATGAGTTGGAAGTTAAGTGAGGTTCCATCGAGGCTCCAGATCGCAACTCCTATAGCTAATAGTCAAAAGGAAAATAAAAGTACAAGATTCTATCTATGCAGCTTCTCTTGATTCTTCAGCTGAGTCTTGAATTTGAGATATCACCTTGATTTTGGAGAGTATCTTGATCTTGAATTGGATTCGAGGCTTAACTTGCCACTTAGAGTGAGATTTTGACACTCTTCAAAATGACAATTTGAAAATGTTCTTGAATGCCTGCTTGTTTTGTTGATCAGTAGATGAATAGAAGCAGGTGTCAGGAGGTCAGGTTGCTTCATGTAATTAAGAAGTTGATTCTAGCTATCATGGGGATTGATAATTCTGAAAAGAGTTGAAACTTTGTTCTTGAATTTCAAATCCATGTTTCCCTTGAAGAAACCTGAAAACCATCACAAACAAAAGAAATAAACAAAAATTTTACCCCAGTTTTCATTGGAAATTTTTTGTGAGTTATTAGCAAATGTGAATTTTAAAAAAAATATAAAAATAAACTCAGACTAGGAAGTGCTTATCCTAGGATAAAAATAAAAATTAATGGTCTCAGACAAGGAAATGTTTATCCTAGGAGAAAGTAACCAAATCCCATTATGTAGGAGGGTCCTACTAATCCCATTGTCAGGGAGGGTCCTGCTAATCAAAACCCCATTATGTAAGAGGGTCCTGCTAATCCAATTATCGAGAAGGGTCCTGCTTGTCCCATTATGTAGGAGGTCCTTCCAATCTAAATCCCATTATGTAGGATGGTCCTGCTAAACTAAATCCCATTATGTAGGAGGGTCCTGCTAATCCCATTATGTAGGAGGGTCCTGCTAAACTAAATCCCATTATACAAGAGGGTCCTGCTAAACTAAAACTCATTATGTAGGAGGGTCCTGCTAAACTAAATCTCATTATGTAGGAAAGACCTGCTAATCTAAATCCCATTATGTAGGAGAGTCCTCCTAATCCCATTATCCAGGAGGGTCATGCTAGTCTAAATCCCATTATGTAGGAGGGTCATGCTAATCCCATTATGAGGAGGGTCCTACTAATCCCATTATGAGTAGGGTCCTGCTAATCCCATTGTCCAGAAGGGTCCTGCTAATCCCATTATGAGGAGGGTCGTGCTAAACTAAATCTCATTATGTATGAGGGTCCTGCAAATCCCATTATGAGGAGGGTCCTGCTAATTCCATTATGTAGGAGGGTCTTGTTACTCCCATCATGAGGAGGTTGATGATTCCACAAATTGGACTTATTTAGGGCTATATTTAGATAGAATTAGTGTCCTCAAATGCATGTTTTGTCTCAATATCTGTTGAAAACCCTTAAGTTTCAAGTATTTTAAGTTTGAGGGAAAGCATGGACCCTACTTAGCAAAAAGAACAAAAGTGGCTAAAAGAACAAAGAAATGTAGACCTGAGGATTGCCGAGTCCAGTTGGCGAGTCATCGATGAGCCTGGAGATCGCTTTTTGTTCTAGTGTGCTGAGCCTTGAAGGAAAGGATCAAATCAGCGGAGAAAAGGAGCAGTCGGCATGTCTCCGAGCAGTTCCACAAAGAAGTACTATGTCGCCCAATGATCCAAACATGATGATGCTGAAGGATAGAGCAAGACGGTGATGAAACCTACCAAAGGGCGGATCACCGAGTTGATCGGCGATCCCGACTAACGACGCCGAATGATCCACTACAACACAAATTTTTGAAAATTATAAATACTTGTTGAGAATTATTATTTAGAAGAGAATTTTTAGCTTTGAAAAGTAATATTTTCAGACTTAGCTTCTATTTTTGAGTTCTAAGTTGGGAAAGGGTTTTGAAGAACTTGAAGGTTCAAAGGGTTTCAACTCCAAGATTTTGGACTTGGGTCTTGTGGATTCTTCACTCTTGACTTTTTTTGAGACTTAAATATTCATACCCATTTGAATGCAAACTCATTTTGGTATACATTTCTATCTCTTTAGTATGTTTAGCTAAAATTCCAATTCTTGGGGTGTGATTTTATGAATATGGGTTAGATTCTCTGTTGGGTCTTGCTTGTTGGTGGTTTATTTGTTGTTTTGATGTGATTTCATTTAGTAGTTGTGGTGGAACTTAATGAAATTGTAGTTGCAAATACGATTTCACCTTTGTGTTTTTGGCTTGCTCGAGAGAGAGGTCGTAAAACTAAGACTACTAAATTGATGGCTGGTGGGAGTGGGTCGACATGACGTTCAACTCGAGAGAGTGAACCCTAGTCTCATTCCCACACACTCAGCTCAAGAGAGTGAGTGTGCTAAGACGGAGGGTGTTCTTTATGTGTCAAGTGGATGTCTGAGAGGAACCCATTTGATTCGGGGTAAGTTACTCGAGAGAGAATTTACCCCCACTATAGTCTAGCCTAGTCACAAATATTCAATGAATTTACTACCAAAAGCATGTACCCAAGACAGCTTGCCTGAGTTGCATCATAGATAAAACTAAGATAAACCTGGGTGAAATCATCGCTTCAGAGAAACTCATGCATGCAAGGCAGAGCCAGACCTCACTTTCATTCCCAGTATTGATCATAGTATTGTGCAAACAAGCTTGGGTACCTCAAGATGCCAAGAAGGATGTGGAAATGATGCCCACAGCCTCTAGTGATATCCAGAGGATCGAAACCGAGTACCTTAAGGATCAAGCAGAAAGGAAGAAGGCAACATTGGTGGAGTTAGTAAACACAAAATTATCACCTATAGAGGCACCTCTAGGTTCTTCTACTGCTGCACGGTCTCCTAGACCTACTACGATTACTGTTGTTTCCTAGCCTCCACTCACCCAGGCTTTCCTACTCCGGATGGGACAACTTACCCTTTCTGCTGACCGTCGGGCAGCCAGTCTAGAGGCCTCTGTTCCAAGTATGATCCAGATTGCCTTAGCTGATGCTATGACACCTCTGAACACTACCATTGATGCCCTATCGGCCAGGATAGCGGTGTGTGAGCACAACCAAGGGGCCACAGAGGAGGTGACGACTTTAAAAGCTGCCATTGCTGAGCTGCGAAAAGATGTAGACCACCTAACGTCCACTGATGTGTCCGTCCATGATCTTCAAAATAGTGGAAATTCCAGATATACTTAAGATGCCTCAGACCACCACTGGACATGGGGATAGAGCAGAGTAGACAACCGATTCTGAGTCAGAAGCAGAGACTGATGAAGAGATGCATGAAGAGACTGAGGGAACTACAGATGAAGACCTGACCGAGATGGAAGCAATTATGATAGATGCTGTTGTGCAAGCTTCCTTAACACTTGTTGCTGGATTCAGTAGAGCAGGTCCTTCTGGAGTCACTCTGGGCACGAAAGCCCAGACAGATGGTGCGACAGATTAGTCAGGATCACCTATTTACCTCCTTATCTATCTTTGTTTATTTTACATTTCAGATTCTGTGTTATTTTCATTTGAGGACAAATGATTTGTATTTGTGGTGGGGTAAGGCCCAGCTTCGTGTGCTATAGATATTCGTGTTTTGTTCATATTTGGGTTGTGAGCTTGGTTGTTGTTTAAATACTGTTTCTGTGAATGTTTGAGCTTATGGCTATACTGTTTCTGTGGATGTTTGAGCTTATGGATCCTTTTATTTTAAATTGCAAAATGATTTTGACCCGTTCAAAAATTTTGCCACCTCTCATGTGTTAAATGTGATTGTTCTTTTGCAAAATTTAAGTCTCGGTTTTGATCAATATCGATGACTTAAATAGTGCTCTCAATCAAACGAACATGAATGCACGGCTACGATGAGGCCAAAGGAAGTTGCATAGACAATATGTGAACTCTTTGCATCTCGTTAGGACTAGCCTAGTATCAAGTTGCGTCTCTTGTGATGATCATTGCAGACTAGCGAAAGTGTGGAGTCTTGTTTGACTCTAGTGTCAATGCCTAGAGTGATGAGCTTACTTTGAACCATGCACGATAGATCTTAGAATTTACCCCGTTGGTCCGATCGACGAAGTAAGGCTATCTCTTGATATGATCTTAGGCAATTTCGAAGAGTGTGAGCCAATTTGACATATACCACTTTGTGGCATACCTTGTGAGTGTGTGAACCTCTCTTGAACACCCCTTGAACCTTACCTTTCTTTGGAAGAAACTTGATGCAAACATAACCTTTCTTTAGCCATTACCCATAATCCTCATGAAGTTGTGGTTAGTTGAATAGCCAACTTAGGCCAAAAGTCTAAGTTAGGGGTGTGGTGAAAAGACAGGGTAAATCAAGAAGTGCAAGAAAGTCCTTCTTACTCATGGTTTTGAGAAAAATGGAACCCCTTCATACAAAAAAAAAGAGAGGAAAAAAGAAAGAAAAAGAAAAAGAATGAAAAAGAAGTGGAATAAAGTTGTGAAAATACAAAGAAAATGGGGTTTCCAAAAATTCAGGGGAAGTGAATAATAGGATGACTTATGAGCACTAAAGAAAATGATGAAGGAAAATGAAAGGAAGTGTTGTGAGTACCACAATTCATGAGGATGAAAGTCACTGAGCCTAAATGACCATACCTTTCCACTCAGCCCCATTACAAGCCTTGAAAAGACCTTTTGATCTTGAGTGAGATGAAACAAAAGTTGATCGAAAAATACGGGCAAACTTATGGGTGAAAGCATGCATTGTGTTCTTCCTTGTGAGAGTGAGCGTTGCATTTGATTTCGGAACTTTAAATGATTAAACCTTTGTGTGTGAAATTGGAATCATTCCTTGTGTGAGGGCATTTGAATACTTCGGTTGAGCTTAAACTTGCATTTGAAGCAAGTATTGTGAGCATGAGATTCTTTGATATTGGTGAGTCACAACTTCAATCTTTGAGTGCACATTTGATCTTTGCATACGTAACTTGAGTCTTGTTGTGTGCATTCATGATTGAGTCTTGTGTAGCACTGTTCGAGACCTCCTTTTTGAACGGCTGAAGTTGAGTTTGCTTGAGGACAAGCAAAAGTTTAAGTTAGGGGTGTTGATGAGTCCATAAATTAGACTCATTTAGGGAAATATTTTGATAGAATTAGTGTCCTCAAATTCTTGTTTTGTCTCAATATCTGATGAAAACCCTTAAGTTTCTGGTATTTGAAGTTTGAGGGAAAGCATGGACACTACTTAACAAAAAGGAACAAAAGTGGCTAAAAGAATAAAAAATAAAGGCCTCAAGATCGCCGAGTCCAGTTGATGAGTCACCGATGAGCCTGGAGATCGCCTTTTGTACCAGTGTGCTGAGTCCTGAAGGAAAGGATCAAATCGGCGAAGAAAAGGAGTAGTGAGCGTATCGCCGAGCAGTTCCGTGAAGTAGTACTTGTCGCCCAATGATCCAAACACGATGATGCTGAAGGATAGAGTAAGACGGCGATGAAACCTACCAAAGGGCGGATCGCCGAGTTGATCGGTGATCCCGACTAACGACGCTAAATGATCAACTACAACACATATTTTTGAAAACTATAAATACTCGTTAAGAATTATTATTTAGAAGAGAATTTTTAGCTTTGAACAATAATATTTTCAGACTTAGCTTCTATTTTTGAGTTCTAAGTTGGGAAAGGGTTTTGAAGAACTTGAAGGTTCAAAGGGTTTCAACTCCAAGATTTTGGACTTGGGTCTTGTGGATTCTTCACTCTTGACTTGTTTTGAGACTTAAATCTTCATACCCATTTGAATGCAAACTCATTTTGGTATAAATTTCTTTCTCTTTAGCATGTCTAGATAAAACCCCAATTCTTGGGGTGTGATTTTGTGAATATGGGTTAGATTATCTATTCTGGCTTGTTGGTGGTTTATTTGTTGTTTTGATGTGATTTCGTTTAGTAGTTGTGGTGGAACTTAATGAAATTGTAGTTGTAAATACGATTTCACCTTTGTGTTTTCGGCTTGCTCGAGTGAGAGGTCGTAAAACTAAGACTACTAAATTGATGGCCGGTGGGAGTGAGTCAATATGAGGTTCAACTCGAGAGAGTGAACCCTAGTCTCATTCCCACACACAGCTCAAGAGATTGAGTGGGCTAAGGCAGAGGTTGTTCTTCATGCGGCAAGTGGGTGTCCGAGAGGTACCCATTTGATTCGGGTTAAGTTGCTCGAGAGAGAATTTACCCCCACTATAGTCTAGCCTAGTCACAAATATTCAATGAATTTACTACCAAAAGCATGTACCCAATGATTTATTTTATCCCGTATTCCTATCACATCCCAAGAATCCCGTCTCCATATTAGTACTCCTTACATTTTTGCTTACTTGTGACAAACCCCCATTGTTAATTAACGCTTGCGTCACCCCCTAAATTTATCATGTTTGTATTCGATAATGTTTTTACCTTTGACTAATTAGAACTAAATTTTATATTTCTATTAATTTTCACCACCACTCCCTAGGGACTCGACCCCAACCCTTGGTTAGGTTATTATACTACTACAAGATCGTAGACATTTGTATTGGAAGTTGTGTCTTGATTACGCAAATGTCAGAGGGTCCTACTAAACTAATCCTATTATGTAAGAGGGTCCTGCTAAACTAAATCTCATTATATAGAAGGGTCATACTAGTCCCATTATGAGGAGGGTCCTTCTAATTCCATTATGAGGAGGGTCCTACTAATCCCATTATGAGGAGGGTCCTACTAATCTAAATCCCATTATGTAGGAGGGTCCTTCTAATCCCATTGTCCAGGAGGGTCCTGCTAGTCCCATTATTTAGGAGGGTCCTGCTAGTGTCCCATTATCCAAGAGGGTCCTGCTATACTAATCTCATTACTTAGGAAGATCTCACTCAACAGAATCATCAAATAGAATCACCACAATCATTATTTTTTGCCCTAGTTTACACCATGAAAATATCATTTAAGCTATTAGCATAAATGAGAAATACTTATACCAAAAGAAAAATGCA
>JAJOOS010016174.1:0-16186 GCA_029582725.1 Solanum chiquidenum
GACTATTAATAAGTATGTAGTTAGACAATATGCACATCTAAAGTGTGGATCTTCATGAATGCAAGCAATGGCTGCGTGTGAGTATTAAAGCTTAATGCGAGGAAAACTTTTGAACTAAAAGGAAGCAATACACATGTTAAACTATATAGTTAGAAAAAAAAACTAAAGCTATTTATGAGCTTAAGGAAATGAGAAATTACAATATTCAAATGGAGGCAACATCACTAATTGAAATATGATGAACTTTCAAGTTAAATGGACAAACATTATATCGAAATTGGATCACAGTAAACAAAATCTCAGTGCAAATCTAATGTTGATGTAATATACACCAATAGCAAAGCTATACTTCTAAAGCTCAGCCAAACGAAGAGATTGAAAGGAAAGAAAAAATCCAAACTTTATAAAATTTATTTCTAGAATTTTAAATCAACATGCTTATCGGAGGGACTCAAACAGTGACCAGAACCGGACATATTGGACTACAAGTAAACTTAAAATATTTAGCAAATTCATGACGTATTAATGGACCAAACAAACTGGTAACAACATTACACACATATGCTTTTGGAAAGCATTTTGTGCTTGCCTAAGCAGACAAACATGAACAACATCTGTTATCTATGATAACGAAAACAAGGATAGTATAGCTAAAACATAGCGAGGCATAAACAAAAAATTAATGAGACGGAGGAGCTGAAATATCATGGCAAAACAAATAAGGCAACATCATTACACAAGCGAGATGAATAGTCTATTAAACATAAATTGAGGTTAGGAAGGAATTTTACCTTTTCCGGAGCAGCAAACTGAGACGACGAGCTTGACCTTGAAGAACTCCCACCAATATGAATCGATTTCGATGAGCTCCGAAAAGCAAAACAACTCTTTCTTTTGATGAAATTCCCTCTGTTTTAGGACAGCAAATTAGTGTTAAAAAAAACCCTTTTTTCTTTTTCTCCCAAAAAATCCCCCCCTAAGACGTTAAAGGAAAGAGAATATATATATGAAGAGAATGGAATCGATTAGGGGGGAAATGGGAAGATTTTTGAATGAATTTTGAAATTCAAAATTCGAGTTCATATACCATTTTGACGCAACAGTGAATAGATTGAAAATCCCTGAAAATGAGGAAAATGGGACGTGAGGTGATTGTTGGCGTGATTTGCTCGCTGGATTTATGGGTTTGCAGCGTTCTTCACTGTTCTCGCGTGAAGAAGACGATTGCAAGGGTCAGTCGGGTATGTTGTTGTTGTATGTTGTTGCTGGAAATTGTATTGTTGATGGGTTGTTTTAGGAGAATTGGGTTGGATTTTCTGAAAAGGAAAAATAATTGGGCTGTCTAATTGAATTGGAGAAATGGGCTGA
The DNA here is from genome assembly GCA_029582725.1 of Solanum chiquidenum. Taxonomy (NCBI): domain Eukaryota; kingdom Viridiplantae; phylum Streptophyta; class Magnoliopsida; order Solanales; family Solanaceae; genus Solanum; species Solanum chiquidenum. The sequence goes on from JAJOOS010016174.1 coordinate 1,369, forward strand.
GGGCCCAATATTTGGTCTTTCTAAAAAGGTCCAAGAAGTGAGACAAAAAGATGGTTATATTTGAATTAGAAAACTGACCAAATGAATTGCAAACTTAGCCTACTTAAATTTAAGGAGTTAACCGAATTGAGTTGATTTACAAATTCGGCTAAAGTTTAAATAAGATGAATTAATATAATTAATTTACGAGCTCCTTAGTCTTAACAAAAATAAAATAATTAGTTTACTTGTAAACAAATTTACTCAAAAATATAAACATAACTTAAACTAATTAAACAAATACTTAATTAAAGCAAAAATCTTTTTGAGATGATTTTAGAATATTTTTTCAAATATACTAATTATATACATAATTATATAAAACATATATATATTATTAAAAAATACAAAAAGTGATAGACTATTTAAAAACTTGCAAAAATATTTTTATTTGATTTTTAAAAAATTTATGAAACTAATTATTTTAAATCGTTTGAAATTGAAGAAGCTCAATGATTAATCTATAATGTGGAGGTCCAAAATTGGGTGTCAACAATCATCGGTCAACCCGAATACCCACCACATAATATGAGAAATCAACTGGCGAAACATGCAATAACATTGTTCCTTCCTCCACCTTTACAGTTCCCAATTGCCATAGAAACTCTAACCCTTCCTCTCCTTCCGTTCTTGATCATACTTAATCCTTCTATACCTTAGAGTAAATTCCAGAATAACTACTACCAACCTGGTCAACACTCACAACACACCCTTACTTCACTTCCAACATCACTCAACTTGTAACCCCATGGTACTTCCATCAAGGTTTGTTAACTGTTTCAACACTAATTCCCTCCCAGGTTAATACTTATCTAATTAACATTTACTACCTAGCACCACCCAATTCTCAATAACAATGTGCATCACCACTCCCCAGTGTAACAGATATTAACACCTGACCCTTAGTCTCCTTTTACTCTACCATATCCCGATTGGACCTGACCATCCACAGTTCATTCAATAACGAGATGAATAAACAAATGAGCACACCACTTTAATACAGTTATACAATTTTATGGTTCAATCCTCATCTCAGAGCAATGCACAATTCCACATTCTCAATAACAAGTAGGCATATATGACAATTTTATGGTCCTCTCATGCAATTCACACCCAAAATGTTAGTGTATCGGAACGTGGTACCCGATCCAATATGTATGTCGGTACGTGATATCTCCGATCCCCGTTAGTGTGCCGGAACGTAGCACCCATTCCAATGTAAGTTAGTGTGTCGATATGTGACACCCGATCCAAATGCAAGTTAGTGTGCCAGTACATGACACCCAATCCAATGCATCACAACATAAGCACAATCACATCCATGACGTACAATACTCACATCATATAGTCAAGTACTCAAGTTCCTGGCATGCATTATTCATAATCAATTCATTAAGTTCGTTACTACCGTTATACTTTGCTTATACACATGCATATCGTACAGCCATCCATCAACATACATCACACAAAATAGAAAATCACAACCATCACCCAAACCCTAGCTCACGAGATAGGACTTTTTCCTATGGTATACGTCTGATGTAACACTTAGGGATATATGTATAATCAACCCTTTTTTGGTGTAAAAAAGCCTAGGTATGAATTCTACAGTCAATTCCAACATACTACGCAGTGAATAACAGGATTATAACTACTCAATTAATCAAACATAGCTTACCTGGGAGCCAAGCAACTGCACAAAATTATAGCTCCAATTTTGATTTTTGGACGACAAGACGGTGAATTTGGCCAAGAATCCGCAAGTTATCGATCTCCTTACGCTAGAAATCCCTTTCTTCTTCTTTCCCAAGCCTAGAGCAACTAATTTTGGAGGGTTTATGGGGTGATTCCCGCATCTTTTAGGTGTTTTGGGAAAAAAGAGAAAATCAGACTTCGCGTTATTTACATTCTGTCTCGCGCATCCCGCTCTGGCTGCTACTTATCCTGCTAGAGCGTTGTCGCCCTAGCGGCATATGGCCCGCTCTGACGGGACAGTGGCCCCAATTTTTCCTGAAGTTTTTCGTTTCCTAATTAACGACGGCTCAGATCGTTACAGTTGGAGGTCAACAGAAAAAGTAGAGACAAATTTAGAATTTTAAATTTACAAGTTTTTTATTTTAGAAAATATAGGCAGCTTATTAGATTCTAGATAAATTATTTACACATTTTTAACAAGATTAATACATAATTGTGCCTTTTAATTTTGGGCTCATATCACATTTATGTTCTTCAACTTTGGGTGTGCACAAGTGGATACTTAAATTTGTATAAAGTTGAACAAGTAGACACATGATACTCATATGTAACACAATACATGTAGGACTCTACGTAGGACATGTAGGATGTCACGTAGGATGTATGTGTCTATTTGTTCAACTTTATACAAATTCAAGTGTTTACTTGTGTACATACAAAGTTGAAAGACATAAATATGAAATGAGCCCAAGTTAAAGAGGCATATTTATGTATTATGTCTTTTCAATATATTTATTAACACAAACAAATGATTTTGATCAAAACTATTGAATTTTGTTAAATCATTACTTAGAACTCTATAGGGGTGGGGTATCAATTTAAGTAGACGTTTGACCATAAGATTAAAGCTCAAAATTTGAAGTTTTTATTCGAAATCAGTCCATGTGTTTATGAAATGTGAACATAACTAAATTCAGTTTCATATCCTGATTTGAAACTTCAAATTCTTGAAAGAGCAGGATTTCAAATTCCTAGTTATGATTTCACTTACTTTTTAAAACGGAAAAACTTGACGCATCTGCTTATATTTACAAACAACGACTCATCATTTTAGTGAAGAGATTGTTCGTACGTATTTCGTAGGAGAATTATATCGATAGCCAGTTAGTAGTTACAACTATTATTAAATTATTTGACAATCGAGTAAATCTTAATTTATAATTTTTTGTGAATTCAAAAATATGTTAGAACATTTAGTCACAATCATTATCTATTCACAAAAGAATATGTGGATATGCAATTTATTAATGCATCACCTTAAAATGCATCTTTTTCTTATTTATCAACTCTAATTTATTCATTTGGTAAGATTGTACTTAAAAATTTAAATTACATATTCAAATTAAATTCCACTCAAATTCAATCAAACCTATAAGTATGTGCTTGTGTTCCACTATGGAGTATTAAATAACACAAGTAAGTTTCCCATTTAATTTCCTCATTCCAAGACTCATTCTTTTACTAAGAAAACAATATAAATAAATATAAATAACCAACTAAGTTCCAAAATAACGATCTTAATTTTAGGGAATCTAAGACAAATTCAAAGTCTTTTTTATACACATATTTAATTTAATGGCCCATTGTACTAGGTAATTTTTTTCTTCTTCCTTAAAGACAAATTCAATATACTTTTCATGCTAGTGTGGAGTAATAAAGACATGCACGTAATAAAGATCAAGGGTATGATAAGATAATTGAAAATTTTCATTCATAATTAAAAATATTAGATTCGAATTTCAAAAAAAATGAAAAATTCTTGTATCGCATTATAGTGGTCAGTCTACTTCACACAACAAGCAAATCTCTAATGACTTAGTTACGACTTACAAGTTAGTTCACGTAAATTCAATAGTAACTTTTATCGTTACTTATATATATGTATAGGAAATCTAAATACTAGAAAATATATATAAATGTTTAACTATATGAACCATTTATTGTTATAATATTAATTTGAGATAATTGTTGAAATATATAAACTTCAAATACGTTTGTCCGTCACGGATTCTAGTGATTTTATTATTATTATTATTATTATTTTTAAATATGCACGTACGCTGCAATTTCTGAAGCTTGGACTAATTGTGATCATGGTCAGCCATGGCAACCTACGATTTATTTAAATTCCTCTTTTGGAATTCTAAATTCCATACTTTCTTCTTTTTTACAAAATTCCAAAATTGGTTAGTTAGTTATCTGTTGAAAGAATCTAAACTTATTAACATTCAACGTAGGAACAGAGCTAAAAAGTTTATCGTCAGAAAATTACACTATAAATGAAATTATATATTATTATTTTCTTGCTATTGCTATGTAAGTATATTAGATGTCAAACTGGTGATATTCGTCGGAGTTGATCTTTCAGACAATCATCTATCAACAAATAATTTTTATCTCAAAAAATCACTTATACATTTGTTTTATAACATAAAAATACTCCACTAAAAATAATTATCTCACAAAGTACGTAAATCAACTTTGTTGTGTAATATAAAAATCACCTAGTTATTGTTATTTGAAAAAAAAAAATTACTCAATCGATTCAGACGATAATTCCAATAGATATTGCGGATGTGAAAAAAATAAATTAAGCAATATTTTTAAAATATAAAAAAAGTGATTCGTCCCTGTAAATAAAAAGTGGGTCAATTTAGTGGTTAATTAAAATAAATAACTTTTTATATTTTTAAAAAAATATCTTAAGAAAACTTCCACGTCATCAATAGAAATATAACTTGAATTGGATAAGTTACTTTATAAATAAAATAATAATACTTGAGTATGTTTTTTTTATATACAAAATAAAGTCTAGTGGTTTTATTAGATAAAAATTACTAGTTGAGTATCAGTCTAAGAACTTAACTCAAATTCGACATTGCTCACATGTATCAAAGTAAGCCATTATTAAAATCAATTTATCAAAATAATATGTTTTTTTGAAATTTTACAAAACTAGTATAAACGTAATTTTCAGTAACGTTTTAGGTTATATTTTATTAAAAAAAAATCAATAACAAAAAGACAAAAATATGACGGAGTAAACAGACATAAAACGTTATTGTCAGTAACGTTTTATAATTCGTTACTCTGAGACACGTTTTACAGCTAAAACGTGATTCACAGTAACGTTTCTCTGGAATGATTGAAAATTTAAATTCAATCTCATACATGCCTCATTCAACTTTATTTAACTTTCGACTGTTAAAATTATATATATATATATATATATATATATATATATATAATTTTCTCTTTTCTTCTCTTTTCATACATAGTTAATACTTTTGCAAGAAAAAGGAGAGTGAAGAGGACTTTTCTACAATATCAATTACGTTAATTTCTTTTTTTAATAGTTGTTTTGCTTACTTATTACATCAATTTTAATTCAATAGCTTCTTTATTGATAGTATAATATTTAATAATCATAAGAAATCGATTGGTCTAATAACTTTCTCATATGATTATTTACAAATTTTGAAATTGAAATGATACAAGACAAGCTCCAATTTGTGCAAAGTCTTCCTCACTTTTTATAACGATCCATTTGATCGTTTTGAGTACTAGACCTTTTTATTTCATAAAATGCTTTCCGATACATTTTAAATGAATCACTTTTATCACTTGTTATAATTGGTTATATGATAATTAGGGGTTCCTATCTTGAGTTAGAAACTAAACGAGAGAGACAGAGGAAAGCATCACTCTTCAGTTAATTTTCGAGTGAGTTTCAAATTGTGTCTACTTATATTATTGTTGCATATAGGAATTAGTATTATAATATTATTGGGTTGAAAATTTAAGAGTTGAGTTGCTGCAAATTGAGTGACCCAATCATTGCCAATGATAAGGCAATGATGGTAGAATGGACTTGATTAACATTGACAGTGATAGTTGAATGGAAGTAATATGGGTTAAAATATTATTTTGTTATTAGAGGTTACTGATTTCTATTGATTTTGGAGTTGCAAAGTTATTCATGGTCATCACATTATGATACATATCCATGTTCCAACGTATTGGTGTGATGTACTTAAATTTTAGGAATATTATATTATATGAAAGTTATTAGGGTTGTACTGTTTGGAGAAATTATGACTTAACCCTAGGCTTGAATTTGAGAAATATCAGAGTTGGAATATTAAGTGGCATAAAAATTAGGAAATTGATTATAGAATTAGGTTAGTTTTTGGGTCTAGGCTAGATATAGAATAATAAGAGTGTTTATAGACTCGTTAACTTACAAATTATGCATATATATTTGATAGATTGGAATGGTTCGGAGGCATTGAGGAAAGGAAAAGTATTGGGGAAGTAGCTTGCTTGACTTCGGTTCTTCGGTGGAGGTAGCTAGGTTATGGTTTATTCTATTTCGATAGTTAGACTCTTAATAGTGACTGATATGTATTGAGTGATATTGTGAAGTTCTCTATGTACTTGATTGTGTGGTTTTGTGTGGTTGTGTGGTTTGTGATTGGTCTAAAATCTTGAGACCATGAAATGTATAATCTAAAATCCTCTCTATCGAAGTGATGCCTTGAATAAAGAAGGTTTGATGAAATATTGTTAATGAATTGAAAAGTGGTGATAATAAATGAAAGATATTATTGGATCGGAGTGTCACGTTCCGACACGGTATAATTGGATCGGAGTGTCACGTTCCGACACGGTATAATTTGGATCGGAGTGTCATGTTCCAACACGGTAACATTAAAGAAAAAATATATTGAATTAACTTAATGTACTCAATCTCAAAGAACCCATTTCCCAAATGAGCGTGGTGTGGAGGCATGAGTCTCATATGTATGCTTGATATTGTGATTGATTGCGTACTTACTTTAGTGTTGTTGTCACTGGTTCATGTTGTTTGTTACGTGCCACCTGCTAAGTGTCATAGTTGATTTTATACTATTATTCATTGTATATTAGTTTCTATTTTGGGTTGGCCGATGATACCTACTTAGTACATGTTGCCCCGTACTGAGCCCTACTTGTGTTTTTCTTTGTTTTCTTTTTGTGAAGTGCAGCGAGTGTACCATTGACTTCGACTCACCCTCAACTCTAGCCAGTCTCCAGCATATCAGGTTCCAGGGTGAGCTATTCATTCAAGTTCATATTGGATTCTCTCGGTCATGGCATTATGTCCTTAGTTTTCAGACATAAACCATTTATTTCATTCATTTTGGTGTTTGTGATACTCTTAGACTTAGTATTTGGAGATTAGATGTCTTTGATGTGATGACTTTCAGATTTTGGGAATGACATATAGTAAACTATAATGGACATGTGTTTCTTACACTAATAAGATATAAGCTTCCGCATTATGGTTAGTATTTTGTAAGCTGAATGATAAATATATGTTGGGGTTGAATTCATTGGTTCGCTCACGTAGGAGGTTAAGTGTGGGTGCCACTCACGACTCGGTTTGGGTCGTGACACTTTTTTTTTCTTTTGTTTAAAAAAATATTGTCTATGTATAAAAGAGAAAGAAAAGAGAAAATCATATATATTTCAAGTGAAGGTATGTACAAAATATTATCCATTTTAATAGTGGGAATTTGAATAATGAATGAGGCATGTACAAGATTGAATTTCAATTTTCAGCCATTTCAGAGAAACGTTACTGTGAGTCACGTTTTAGCTGTAAAACGTGCTTCAGAGTAACAAATTATAAAACGTTACTGACAATAACGTATTATGTCTGTTTACTCTGTCAGATTTTTGTCTGTTTGTTAGTGATTTTTTTTAATAAAATATAACCTAAAACGTTACTGAGAACTACGTTCATACTAATTTTGTAAAATTTCAAAAAAACGTATTATTTTGATGAATTGATTTAATAATGGGTTACTTTGGTAAAAAAATTCCATGACATGACATTAAATGAGATATAACCAAACTTTTTTTGTAGTAATGGTGTTTGATTAGATATATTTAGCAAATATAACAAATTACGCGTTATAGATTAAAGAATATATATTAGTAATATGATATAAAAAATCATTTCGATTTTTTAATCTTTATATTAAAATTTTATGATAGAGAATGACATAGAGAGTGCGGTTATAAAATAACATAATAAAATAACATAAGTATTCAATTGATCAAAACCTTAAACCAATATATAAAATAATTCAATTTTGTGAACATGACTTTGATTAATGTTATTATATTCCCAATGACGTGCAACAAAATCATATATACATCATAGATTTGCTTGCGTAATTAACTATTTTTATTTCCCACAATTATAACTTATTTTTCTAATTGACTTTTTATATATATAAAAAATGAATTTGCCTGCAGATTTCTCTAATTATGGGACTAACTAATTTACTTGAAAATGAAAATTGAGGGAAATTAGAGGGTAGCGGGTAAGCTATACTAACAATTACATCACAATGTATATATATACAAAATTATATCACCTGTCTACCTAATTATTAATTTTTAAAAATGCTATAGGTCAACTGTTTATATATATATATATATTGTTTAAGAAAATAATTAACAGGTCAATTGAAATAATTTCAACTTAGCGGCGGAGGGCAATAACTAGTTTGATTGATAATATCAACTAAAAGAATAATTAGACTTGTCACGTTTGCTTATATATTTTCAACTCCATCTTTATAATTTTGAAATAAAATGTTATTTTCTCTTCTTTACAAAAAGTATAACCAAACATAATTATATTTTTAAAAAACATAAAAACAAGGATTTTTATTTTGAATTTTTGGCCAAACGCCTACTTTATGATGGAGAGAATTCCAGAAAAATATTCTTTATGAAATATTCTCTATTATTCAAATCCTATCATTTGCTAAATTTGTTGAAATATTTAATTATATATATGACATTGCAATTAATGGAAAAATAAAACAAAATGTTAGTTGGAGTAGGTCAAGACAAAACATTTCATAAAAGAGTTGTAGTATTAAAAAATCTTGTTCACAATAAAAAAAAATCACTTTTATTTGGAAAATATAATTTTAGGAAATTGTTTGAATATAAAAATGTTAAATATTTTTTCCTCATAAATTTCACTCCAAACCATTCACGAAAATTATGACACAACTTCAATTTTCAAATATCATTTTCAACTTGAAAATATAGTTCTACTTTATTTCAAATTTCACCTTTTTTTTAATGTCTAATCGCCTACTTAATCAAAGTTCTTGAATTTAAACTCTGCTAAATACTAAGATGCGTTTGTATCTAATGTGATTCACATGTATTTGGAGATACAAAACTAACTCCCTCCCACACTCGCTCGCCTCCCTCCCCATTTTTCTTGTCTCTCTTCCTATTTTAGTGTATCTGATAGCAAAAGTACATGTTTCTAGATGTATAATTCTCAGTATATGATAGAAAACATTTAATTGATTGTAAGATACATAATTATTTAAAAGTATATATAGTATGAGTGTATGTCTAATAAAGTAGATTTCCAATATTTTATCCTTAATATAAAACTTTCCGACAAATAAGAGAAATTGCTCAGATAATAAACATACCCCACCCCATCTTCAATCTTAAGATTGTAGATTTGAGTCATGAAAAAAATGAATGAATCGAAACTCCAAGGAAGTGGCAAAGAAAGAACTAAGAGAAGCAAATTTGCTGACACATCATTAAAAAATTTAATCGACCCTCAATATGAATAGTAGAACCAGATGGAAAATCAACACAAAAATGTGTTGAAAGTCTTGTCTAGAGTCAAAATATATGGGCATGGCTTCAAGTATATAAACAAAATTTAAAACTTTCCAACGAAAACCTCCCCTTTGCCTTTCCCTACTCCTAATTCTTCTTGCTTTTTCACATTATTCCCACTAATTTTTAAAAAAAATATTTCTGCATAAAAACCAAAATTGAAGAACCCAATTTCAAGAATCATGAAGTTTTCTTTTTCATTTCTCTCATGTTTTAGCTCATCAGCAGATAATTTGGAAGGCAGCCAAACCACATATGGTAAATTTCTCAAAACCCCTTTTTGCTTCTTACTTAAAAATCTCATCTTTTTTATATATTTCTTAAGAATATCAATTCTAAAAACAGGTGGACAAATTTCCCAGAATTTTTCAGTGTACTGTTACAATGACTTGAAAGCTGCAACTCATGGATTCAGAGCTTCAAATAAAATTGGAGAAGGAGGTTTTGGTTCTGTTTACAAGGTGAAAAAAAAATTCTGTTTTTTTTTTTTCAGTTGGCTTTGAAGAAAATGGAAAAAAGGGGATGTGGGGTTTTGTTTTGTTTTTCTTATTTCTGTTTTGTGAATTGACTGTTTTCATGTTTTATTTGGGGCTTTTCTTGAAAAGGGTCGGCTTCAAGATGGAACCTTTATGGCTGTAAAAGTTCTTTCAGTTGAATTGGAATCAATGAGAGGGGAAAGGGAATTTGTATCAGAAATAGCTGCATTGTCTGATATCAAACATGAAAACCTTGTCAACCTCAGAGGATGTTGTGTTGATGGAGCACATAGACTTTTAGTCTATGATTACATGGAAAACAACAGTCTTTCCCTAACATTTTTAGGTAATTTCCTTGTTTAAAATTGCACTTGTTTAAGCTGATCCCCGACTTGTTTGGGATTGAGGTGCAGTTGTTGTTGTTTGCAGTTGTTTTAGCCTACCCCGACTTGTTTGGGACTGAGATGTAGTTGTTGTTCTTTGCACTTGTTTTAGCTGATCCCGACTTGTTTGGGTTTGAGGTGTAGTTGTTGTTGTTTGCACTTGTTTTAGCCGACCCCAACTTGTTAGGATTTGAGGCGTAGTTTTTATTGTTTGCACTTGTTTTAGCGACCCTGACTTGTTTGGGATTGAGGCTTGGTTGTTGTTCTTTGCACTTGTTTTAGCCGACCTCGACTTGATTGGGACTGAGACATAGTTGTTGTTTCACTTTTGTATGTTAGTTGAGGCTGTGTCTGATTGTTTGTTTTGACTAGCAGGTGGGGAGCAAAGCAGAAGTAAATTTACATGGACACTTAGGAAAGAAGTTTCGATAGGAATAGCAAAGGGACTTTCATATCTCCATGAAGAAGTGAGTCCACATGTTGTGCATAGAGATATTAAAACCAGCAACATACTCCTTGATGAGAATTTTACACCAAAAATTGCAGATTTCGGTTTGGCTAGGCTGTTTACGGAGAACATGTCCCATATTAGTACCCGAGTAGCCGGAACATTGTAAGTTACATCATTTAGATGTTCATTTGGAATTTTGAAAGATTCATGTTTGTGAACTCCATTAGTCTTTGTTGCTGATCATGTTGTGAATTTCTTGAACTCATCTTATGCCTAAAGAGGCTATCTTTCTCCAGAATACGCCATCAGTGGACACTTAACACGCAAGTCAGACGTTTATAGCTTTGGAGTCGTGTTACTAGAAATAGTCAGCGGTTCACCAGTAGTTGCATTCGACATTACTCGAGGAGAGCATTTCCTTGTTAACAAGGTACATTTACTACTTTTGACTTATGTGTAGTCTACGATTAGTTTCAAACAAGACTACATTTATAGATTCTTATATGAAATTTATCGCTATTCGATGAAAATATGTACTATTATTATTACTATTATCAATGATTGACTTGTAACAGTCTAAAAACCAAACAAGTGGGAACTATGATTTTGACTCTTAATATAATGATAGTATTAGTTTGCTGGCTTGATATGACATGAAAGTTGTCAACTTGTGTTGTGTTTTTAGGCATGGGAAATGTACAATGCTGACCAACTGTTAGAGCTAGTGGACCCTGTTTTGGATAGAGAACTTTTGAACAACGACGAAGCTCTCCGATTCTTGAAGGTTGGCCTCCTCTGCGTGCAAGAGAACGCCAGCCTCCGCCCCAAAATGTCCATGGTCATCAAGATGTTGAGTCAAGATGGCGCGATAATAGTAGACGAAATGAAGATTACTCAGCCTGGGATTGTTGCTGATCTAATGGATGTTAAGATAGGCAGAAAACACTCTTCTCAAAGCTTTTTTTCTAAAGCTTCTACAAGCATGAGCCCAGGAAGCCCCTTCCAAATAGTTAAAAGGAGAAAAAGCAATAGCTAGAAATTAATCGAGGTACGCACAAGCTGGTTCAGACACCACGATTATAAAACAAAATAGAATGTACTTGTACAAAGAGTATATTGTGCACACACATAGATACACTTGCACTAAGTTTGCTCACTTTTTTTTGATTGTTAGATCAGTTGTATATCAATGTGAGCAGCTAGGTCTTTAATTTTTTCAAATTTTTTTTTGGAATATTTGGTTCCATTTGATGTAAAAGCTACCTTTAATAACATTTTTTTTAGTTTTTCAATAATTGAGTAGGTATATAGAGCATTTTCATATCATTAGAAGGGACCAACAACTATTATCAAGTAGTATATAAAATAACAAAATCATATGGCATTATTAGAGTGACATCTATTAGTAAAAAAGTTTATCTGCACTCAATATTTACATCAAAACATATTAATTTACCATGTTTAAATCAAGAAAACTACCATAAAGAAGTGAGGATAGATATACAATTATTGCTGATTGTGAAAGGGACATTAATCTATTAACCACTAATTAATTATTGATATGGATTTTGACAGGAAAAAGGCATCTTGAAAATATAAAAGTAAGGGAACTTATTAGGGGCTTGTGGCTGCTAACACCAAAGAGTTGACATAGTGTAAATGCTATGGTAGATATCGAATTATTATATCAAATTTTTGATATTATGATATACTTAGTATGTATTTTAAAAAATAATTGAAATTTAATATGATATAATATTTATTAAAAAGAATACATCAAAATACCGAATAGCATATCAAAATATATAATACATATAATAATTCATATATACTATTAGAATAATAACAAATTTATAAATTAGTATTATATTAATTATTTAGAAGTTGTAATTTTGACTATTCTATCTTGATTAAAATGTCTATTTTGTGTAATTGATTAACAAAGAAATTATTTGTACTTTCTTTTGAATATTTCAACATGTTTAAGGTGTTAGTATGATACAATTGAAACGTTTCTTGAAAAATCAAAGTTATAATTATCTTTTACGTAATTTTATGTAACTCGAAATAAAATTAATTGTGATTATCGATTCACCGTATTAATATTAATTAAACTAATCCATCGAATTGGTATGTCAATAATATAGTAATTTTAAAAATCAAACATTAAAATTATCGAATTAAAATTTTCAATATTATATCATATCTATTAGATCGTTCCTAAATTGCATATGATGTTTATACCAAATCAAATAATTTCATGATGAATATGGTTGTATATACTGTTGTCTGTTATCATTAGATCATAATTCATTACTACACATTCTCATATGGGACAAGATTTTGGTATCAATAGGTTGTTTGTCAAAGATATTGTTTTTTTATTTTTTTATATATAATTATTGTATTTGTATTCAGATCAATTCAAGAGGTTTTAGTGAAAGGGGGCAAACTTTTTTATTATTAAAAACAGAAAAAGAAAAAAAAAGACAACACAACTGAATAACAGGTCTTTTGTTCTTATTCACCACAAATGACACTCTTGTTCAGAGAGTCTATTTGACATTACTGTTAAAAATAACTTGTTTTTATAAATAATTTTTTGAAATAATTTTTTTAAAAAGTGCTTTTGAAAAAAATAATAATTTATATTTGGTTAATTCATTTGAAAATTATTTTTCATAAGCAAAATTGCATTTGACTAATCTTTTTCAAAAAGTATTTTTAAGAGTCAAATTACAAGAAAAGACAACTATTAATTTCCTTCTAATATTAAAATTATTTTGTAGAGAGAAATTATTTTAAATATCTATTTAAAAAATCAATTAAATTTTATTTTTTAAATTAAAATGTGTTCTATTTTAGTAAGAAGTGGTTTCCCTCTTTAAGCCTTACGCGATATACTTAGATATAGAAAAAAAGAAAAAAAAAAGATATACATATTATGTGGGGAAAAAAAGAAGCAAGGTTACATAGAATGATCACATTTTAAACTAATTTAGGAACATAATTACAATTGAAGTGTTAAGTGATTAGTGACCTAACTAATCGGTAAACATAATAATAACCACTAGCATAGAATTTAGAATTAGCCTCAATTTTTTGGGCCAAAAAATATAAAAAAAATTATAAAAATCTAGTACCAAAGATAAATTTTTTATTTTGTCACTCTTATATTATCCTTCATTCATCCTTTATTTCATAAATAATAATAGAGTCTCTTTGTCCAACAATTTTTATTGATCCTTTTCAACCAACCCCACCTTCAACCACTCACACAATTTATTTATTTATTTTGGAAAATAAATTATTTCCTCCAAGAGGGATTGACCCAAAGTGGAAATGTGATGGCATGAAATTATAGAAATATAAGTGCTACAACCCCCAATTCCAACTTTTTTGTTTTAATAATCAACCAGTCAATTAGTCTTATGTGAATTTTATATATCCAAGCCACACTTGGTTTTAAAAAAGAAATATTGACACCCCATTTGAGTTTTCATTTAATGTTGATCATAATTTTGTTTAGCTAAACAAGGAACACTATTAACTACACCAAGTAAATCACATTTTAAATGTTTTTATGAAGTTACATAAAAATTACTTGTGAATTTATTTCTTAATTGAAATGGACACCACGTGATATCCACCTCATTAAAATATCAACACATTAAAAGATTAGGTGTCCACCCTAGACAACCCTAACAAATGAAGTGTATATTCAAACTATTTAGATAACAACAAAAGTATTTTAATATAAATTATGTAACAGTTGGTAAGATCGATTATTTTCGTATAATAGAGGGCAAATCTGACCCTTTTTCCTTTTATTATTACTAAAAAAATTTAAAAGCCATGAGTTTTGAATACTTAGGGTGTGTTTGGTATGAAGGAAAATGTTTTCCATGGAAAATGTTTTCCTAGAAAATGTTTTCCTGGAAAACAAGTTGATTTTCAACTTATTTTCTCATGTTTGGTTGGTGACTAGAAAATATTTT
>JAJOOS010016176.1:0-26180 GCA_029582725.1 Solanum chiquidenum
TATTTAACTTTAAAAAAGGAGTCATCTTGAAAATTAACAAATTCAAACATATATGCTTTATAGGCGAAAGAAGAAAGCATCATATTAAGTCAATATAAAAAATAGTCAAATGCCCTCCTAACCTATTGGCCAATTCTCAACTATACACTTATATTTTACGGGGGTTCTATTACCCCCTGAATTTTTTATTTTTGATAATTTGTGACCCTTAAACGCTGATATGTCCATGAAGGTGAATACACCTCTTGTAGGCGCGTGAGGGTCAACAAAAAGACACAAAATGACTAAAATTGAATCAAACAGTCCATGTGGCAGTCTCTCATTGGAGATTATATAATTAATTCATTTTTTGTAATTCTTTCCTTGTTCTTATATCACAAAATTGTTATACCCATTTCATGATTTCTTCAAGTTTTTCTCAAAGTCCTTCAGTGGTGGTCTTCTAAATTTCGTCTCTAGAAGCTTCAAATCAGTTTGTAGCTACTGATTTATGCTTAGTTAATCATACATCAACCGTTTTTGTCAATATTCAAGTTTTTTTCTTAAACCCCTCATAATTTCCGCAAAAAAAAAAGTCAAATCACAATGAATCAACAATGGTGAATTTGACATTTCACTTTCTAATTTTATTTTTACCAAATTTGTCTTTCACTCCCACATTTGTGAATACTTATTTGTGGATTTTTGTTTTTGAATTCGATTTCAAATTGAAAGTTTATGTAGACTAGCTATGGAGGGGTTCTTCTTCTTTAATTTGGTGTAGAGATTTTTTCCTCATTTTATCTTATTATTCTCTATTTGAAAGTATTTTTTGTAAATTTTAATTTTCAGGTTTGATAAAAATGAAAACTTTACATAATTTTACATTGTATTATTAAATTACTATTTTGATTAGGTTTATAATTTACAAGAAAAAAAGAAAAGAATAAAAAAATGAATGTAGAGACTATTCATCACGTGTGTTGCACAAAACTGGTTATGACTTTTTAGGGAGGTGATTATTCCGTATTTAAATAGTTCAGGGGTAATTAAACCCCGTATAGAATAAGTGCATAGTTAAAAATTAGCTAATAAATTGAGGGGGCTTTTGGCTATTTTCTCATAAAAAAATTTACTTCTAACTGATTTTGTTTGAGCCTCAAATGAACTTGAATTTAGTACTTAGTATTAAATATATAGTTTTTTGTTATTTTCCACTTGTTGTTTGGAACACGTATTGAAGCTTTGATTAAATTCGAATTACACACTGTAGGCCCATTCAAGAGTTTCTAACAAAAATTTTTCCATAACCAGAGCTCGATTCGAGATCTCTAGATAAGAATGAAATCGTTCTATATTCGAGATCTCTAGATAAGAATGAAATCGTTCTATCACTACACCATAACCCACATTGATAACCTATGATTAATGTCTAGTAAGTAGAGTATATCTGCCTTATTAATTAGATTAGGCATATAGATAATGCGTTTATGTCTAAATGATAGAAAAGAAAAAAATAGACGATTCGGTGTGATAGACTGATAAATATTTTTTATTTTTAATTAAAAAATCTCGTATTTAAATTCTAAGCAGTCCGTTTGTCATGTTCATATTTATTATTCTTATCCCACCAACAAAACGACTTATATTTTTTACAAAATTGACACCTTACTTTCCAAATACTCGTGTCAAGCCTACCTTTTTTAAAGAAAAAAAAATGTCTACTCATACCTAACAGCTCCCCATTGCTGGAAGGTAGATTGAGTGGTAGCTAAAAATTCTACAATTAATACTATTATTTTTCATTTATATATATAATACAAATTTATATATATTCCACATAAACTTAAACAAACAACAAACTTACTTTCAATTATTATTTTTGAAGTCCACTTTCAAACTCTCTAAGTTTTCCCAATCAAGTTCAAGAGTAAGCTAATTTGTTTTCCTGAATTTTATTTTATTTCTTTTGTATTTAATTTAATTGCTTATTTATTAAATGTAAAAATAGATTCTTGATTTATTTCTTATCAAAAAATGTTTTTTTTTTGTGTAGTGGTAAAGAATGAAGTGATGGTGGATGAAATTCCTTTTCCTTCTCAATTCATGGTGAATAATAAGCCTTTACCTTTGATAGGCCATGGTAAAAAAAAACTTTTTACCACTTCTTGATTTTTAGCTATTCATATCTATATGTTTGGATTATAGTAAAATAAATATTGGCGTCTACGTATTCAGAATTTTGAGTTTATGTGTTTTGAATTTAATAAAAATAGTTTATTAAATACTGATAAAATTATTCTAATAAGGTGAATTCAAAATTAGAAGTTTATGGATTTTGTCAACAGTTTCAAGTTAACATACGATAATAGTTGAGGTCACATTCAAATATTTTAATATAAATCTATAGAATTTGAGAAAAAGTCGTTGATTTTTCGTGAACTTATATAAGCTATGCTAGATGATAATTCATACATATTAAGCAAATTTCTTAAAATAAATATAAAGTTTCGCCAAAGTTACTGAATTCTAGCGTAGTTATTGAATTGTTAAAATATCATATAATTGTACAATTTTTTTTTATTTTTGAAAGGAAACTCCTTTTGTGTAGCTCAGTAAACATGTTTTTTCCCCCTTTGTGGTGGTTAGTTGAAGATAATTCTATAAAACCCAAAATTATCTAGAGTACCTATCTTTATGTAAAATATTACTCATTTTTTCAGATTTTGAGAGTCAAACAAGTCCATCTTTGATCGAAAGTTTTTTATAGATCTTTTAAACATTTTGAATTATTAATTATTGTGATTTATAATATTTTTTACATAGTTTACAAATATGTAAACTTTATTTCAAAAAAGTTGAAGATTTCATGCGCAAATTCTCGGTCAAACTTAATCTGTTTGACTCTCGAAAACGAAAAGTGCCACATAATTTGGGATAGAGGGAATACTAAAATATCAACATATTAAATTTCGCACCTATAGTTTCAAAAATTCATTTTGGATTTAATTTTAACCTGTTATACAGAGGAACTTTATTTTAGGTTACTAATTCCATTGATTCCAAATTGTTTTTATCAGGAATAACAGACATAGAGATACATTTTCTCCAAATTAAATTCACAGCAATTGGAGTTTACTTGGATCCAGAAATTGTGACTCATTTGCAACAATGGAAGGGCAAAACAGGGGAAGAACTAACTGAAAATGATGAATTCTTTGAGGCTATTGTTAATGGTAACTAAAATCTTCACTAATGACTACCAACACCGTTCTGACTTTCCAAAAATATTATCGTATTTGTGTCAGATCTTCTAAATATGCATTACTTTTGAAGGATCTGATGCATACCTATCAATATTTTTGAAGTGTCTGAACAACATAGATGATTAGGCATATTCCTTGTTTCTATAAAGTTGTTTACTTCAAATGTAGATAATAGACACATCTGAAGTATCACGTTTTTTACGAGCTTTCTACTTGAACTATCAGGTATACCTGAAGTCCTGAATTATCACCAACTATTTATCAAAACACACCTCAACTATCAGTTCCCTTTACATACCTAAACGATGGTAATGTTTCAGGTACAAAAAGTGAACAACTGATAGTTAAAATATATTTTGGTAAATCGTTGGTGATAGTTCAGATAAAACAAGTGAACATCTGATAGTTCAGATAGAAAACTCACAAAGACGTGATACTTCAGTTTTTTTCTAAGAAAAAGACTATTTATCTATCTTCAATGCTATACATTTGTAGCTCCAGTTGACAAGTTTTTGAGAGTAGTAGTGATTAAAGAGATCAAAGGTTCACAGTATGGTGTGCAGCTAGAGAGTGCTATACGCGATCGCTTAGCAGAAGTCGATAAATATGAAGAAGATGAGGAAGAAGCACTCGAAAAAATCGTGGAATTTTTCCAGTCTAAGTATTTCAAGAAAGATTCAGTAATAACATATTCTTTTCCAGCTACTTCTGGGAGTGCAAAGGTAGGTACTTACACTTTTTTTCGCGAAAGATTTTGAAATTATGATCATCGAGTCATTTTCTAATGTTTGGTTACAATGTTTTGAACAGATATCGTGTGCGATAGAAGGTAAGGAAGACTTGGAAATTGAAGTTGAAAATGCAAATGTTGTAGAGATGATGAAGAAATGGTACTTAGGTGGAACTAGGGGAGTGTCACCTACAACTATTTCATCTTTGGCTAACAACATTTGTGTTGAATTGTCTAAATAAAAGACATAGTGTTTGTGTTTGTTGTTTTGATTTTTGTTGTTTTGGTCATGCTGGCTATTGTATTTGGCCTATGGAGATCTTTTGTTTCAAAATTTGTGTTTGAAATTAATAAAGTAGAAGTTCATTTTAGCTTGTTTGCAACATCTTTATTATAATGTTTTCCTTTTTAGTCTCTAGAAATTGTTTAAGCCAAGGGTGTGTGTGTTTTGGTAATAACTTGGTATTCTTAGGGCTAGTTTAGACATGATTTCAAATCATGTTTTGAAAAAATGGTTTTCGGAAATAGCTTCTCTACCTCCATGAGGTAGTGGTAATGTTCGCTATATTCTACCCTCTTCAAACTTCACTTGTGAGACTTTACTCGGTATGTTGTTGTTTTGAAATTGGTGATTTGAAGTTGAAATTTTGTTTGAACATGCAATTTGAATTTCTTCAGATGTATTTTTTCTCAAAAACATAAAACCCTACAAGTTTGAAAACTATTAGAATTTTCTCTATTTTAATACTCATCTTATCAAATAAGTAAACCGTGGTTCATAAACAAGATACTGAAATATTCTAAGACGCTGCACTGATTAGTCTCATATCTCCATGTTCCTTTTATAAATAACTTGTGATTACAAATTTTCAAATGCACATCACTTTATAAAAGATTGTCAACAATAGTTTTAACTAGCTGTTCTTTAATATAATCTTCTGAGAAAATACATAATTACCCCATTAAAGTAAGATCTATTTTTGAAAAAGACACTCAAACTTTGCGGGGTCCTAATACACCCCTTAACTAGATTAATGTGAAATTATTGAACCATTTTTTGATATTTTATAGAGAGAGTATGTATATCACTCACTTGAAGAGCGTGAAAACCAAAAAAAAAGTAAGATTAAACTTTTCTTTTACAATATTTTTTATTAACTATATAAATAATCTTTTATTTTACTGTTAATTTTTTTTTCTTTCTTCTCCTTCCCGAGCTTCACCATTGAAGGAGAGCTTGAAGTTTTTTTTTTTTTCTTTTTTTTCTCTCTTTTCATTTTTCATTTAGATTGAATTTCGACGGAGAGATTTAAGTGTAACTAAATAACACAATCTCAGTACATAAAAGAAAATGCCTTTTCACTGAGAAAAAAATTCCATTGATAACGAAAGCAACAACAAATTTGTTGTTTCATCCTCAGATTTCTTCTCCTCCTTCTTGACCAACTGGGGTGAGAATCTCCGGGAAGATGATGGCGACTTCGAAGATAGAATCATCGGCGTTATTTCAATTAACCCCAATCAATTTACGAGGGCTGAAATCTTGTTAAGACCAAACAAAAATAATCTCATCTGCGTTCAGAGAGAGAATTTTCATTTTTTCAAATTCAACCCAGGTTGTTTAGAGCAAAAATCAAAGGCAAAACACACAAAAAGAAAACTTTGATAATAATTTTAGTTTGAAAAAAATCAATTTTGAAAGTGGATTTGATTTTCCAGTTTTAATTTTGATTTAGTGTTGTAAATGGTGTTGTAGCATTAATGGCGGCCACTCCAAAGGACGAAGAAGACCAACAAATGGGATTAATCATAATTGAAGAAGAAAGAAAAAATAAAGAATTAAAACTAAAAAAAAATAAAAATAAAAATAAAATAAAGATTAGGAAATTATATAAAATTGACAGTTGGCAAACAATAATTGGTGCGTGGTTACACCTTCTTTTTTATAAATGGGATTAACTGAAAAATGAGATATTTATATCACTTTTAAATTATTTAGTGGGGGTACTAGGACCCTTATAAAGTTTGAGTGTCTTTTTACAAAAAAATATCATAGTTGAACGGAATAATTATGTATTTTCTCTAATCTTTTTAAATGGTACATACAAACTCTTCACCCCATGCATGTGCCTTTTTTAAATATTTTTTTTTAGCTAATTTAGATGTTGAGTCTTGTTTTACTAAATATAAACTTAAGAATCAAATTTTACATTTAAAAAAAATTGAAATCACAATTTGAAATCTCAAATCCTACTTTTTGAATGATTTAATATTTGAAATCATCATCTCAAATCGCATCTCTAAATATTAATTTTATCTTAATTTTAAATCACATTCTCAAACGCCTACTAAATTTGTCCATTTTAAGTTGCAATTAGTTGATAGGACATGTGGCATAATTTCACAATCATAAATCTTGACATAAGATTTGTGAAGCCAAACAAATCACATTATTAGGTATTATGGGCACACACATGAAGCATTGATAAATCATAAATATATTTTAATTATGTGATCTTAAACAAAATAATTATATACCATGTGTGAGGGATACTTGAGAGATATGTATAATGATCATATATGCCAACTAAAATTAATAATTAATATGATCTCAAAAATAAAAATCTTGCATGTGTACAGAACATTTGAAAGATAAATAGTATCTAAAATTAATTAAAGAAAATAAACTTTGACAAGTTTTTGCACATAAATCTCAGTTTCTTTAGGTAAAAACGACAAAGTTGAAATTATATATGTCAAGAGAAAATAATATTTTGCAATGTAATTAACACGATATAGTTTTTGAATTTAAGTTAATACTTAAATAGTACATTAATATAATAAAAATGTTATAATCGAGAGGCTATGAATCGATTAGACCATTCACTCGAATGAGTAATAATACTCGTAATGATTAACTTTATAAAGATTCTATTGAATTCCAATCATTCATAGAACTGGTTAGCATAATTTCAAAACTTAAGAAGTCAACCGAATGAGTACTAATACTCGTAATGATTAACTTTATAAAGATTCTATTGAATTTCAACAGCTCATAGAACTAGTCAACATAATTTTATTTTTAGTCGAAAGGAATTTTTTTCTTCTACTCTTACCCTCTCCTCCTGTCGTATATCTGCTCAACTCTTATATTTAAATCTTTTCATTTATTGGGCATGAATGAATCCGAACAGACTTTCAGCCCTGTGGGTAACCAATTAAAAATATTTACACTACCTGCTCTTTGAACTCGAGAGGAACGCCATGTTGTCTAAGACCTAAAATAGATACTCTTAAAAAATACAATGTTTAATTTTAAACATATAATCATGATTAGTGGATAGTTAATTGGTAATTTTTTCTAATTAATTAATAAAAGTTAGATATGAGTCATATGATTAACAGTATTATTGGATCTGATTCCTTCCTACCTAACTAGCATAATTTTAATAAATGAAACAGAGAAATTATTATTTATACTTTGACATGAATGACAAACAAAATAATAGAAAAAGGAATATAATATATGAAATTGCCATGAATAATTTTCACCTTATTCTGGAATTTTTTTCAATATAGAATTATTATAATTTTTTAAAATTCGAAAATCTACAAAAATACTATTTTCACAAAAAATTATTTTAAATCACTAATAAAAATTCAAATACACTTTAAATTTGTATTCATATAATTATGTTCAAATATATTTTGATTCTTAAATATTATTTTCAACTTAAAAATATATTATTTTTTTAAAATTTCACAATTTTTATATCAAAATATCCGCTAAATATTTGAGAAATGCATGTGCTTTTAGGATCTTATATAATTAATATACATCAACTGGTGGTTCAATTAGAACAACTGTGCGCATGTGCATGTTTGATCGTCGTTTTATGACCATATAAAATGTATTTATATATATATATATATATATATTAGTAAATGATTAATGAAATTTAAATAATAAAAGGGGAAGAATCAATTAAATAAAGTAATAATAAAAGTTAAAAGACAAAAAAAATGGTTAATTCTAGTGGTGTTCTCATTTTCTAGAAAATTGTGTTATATTTATATGAGTTTAAGTTTTAAGTATTATAGTATAAAAAATATTTGCACATTAATCAAATTATTTAAAAGGTCATTACATATATTTTTATTTGATGGTATTAGTTTATAACTTATTAACATAAATAATAAGTAACTTACTAAACAGGTTAAATTACATTAATAATATAAAAAAAAAATTACTAATTCCTTCATCATAAAATATTTGTCATATTTCTAATTTCACTTGACTTTCAAATTAATCAAATTGGTTTTTGAGAAATGAAAAGTATCATATAATTAAGACATGAAAATATATATTATCAATGTATACAACTTGAAGTTACGGGCTTAACTTCTCCATACCCCTCAACTATATATATTAGCTAGCTGCTGCCATTTAATTAATTAGTACTACTCTCTAATCCTTTCTATATCATTAATTAATTACTTTGAGAACTTGTTCATTATCAATAATAATGGCTGTTTTTTATCCTCTTTCAACATTTTCCAGTTTTCATCTTCTTCTCATCTTCATAAGCTTGTGCTTCAATGAGAGTTTTGGTGATAATGGAGGGTGGCAAAGTGCTCATGCTACTCTCTATGGAGGGGGTGATGCATCTGGTACAATGGGTATGTCTTTTTTTCTTTTTTATTTTTTCACGCGATGTTCGGTATCTGCATTAAAGTTCGACTATATATTTCAAATTTGCGCCTCGTAAGGTTAGCTCCAGTCGAGGGCAAACACTCTCTACCAATTATTTTTTACATATTCAGAGCTCGAACTCAAACTTCTGATTAATGGAGGGGTAATTCCATCTACTTAACTGCACCACAACCTTTGCTTTAAACATTAATTGTCTTATTTTATGTGGATTATAATTTTTAGTCCCTCAACCAAATGATGAGTTCCTCTGATTAATTACTACTTTCTCAGTTTCTAGTTTCTGTCCCAATTTATGTGATTTTTTTTTTTGTCAATTTCAACCAAAAAATGATACGTTTCTATATTTAGTAATGCTAGATTTTACGAATTTTCTCTTTTTTAAAAATAAAAATAAAAATAAAAATACCAAGTCAAACAACATCACATAAATTGAAACGGATGATGAAGTATTTATTATGCAACAAAGATTGTGGGTGGAGCAGTAAATACACCTCAATTCTTAATCAAAAGTCTCATGGTTGAGTTTTTAAAATAAAATCGTCTTTGATAGGAAGTGGGAAGTGGTATACCTCCAAATTAGATCTTTTTTTAGTCTCTCAACCAAACAATAAGTACTCCTAATTACTAATTTGCAACAACATTATGGTAGAATGGTAAATAACTTCTCCATCTAATTAGAGATATTGCGATGATCTATCAGAATCAATCTCTATCCCTGAAAAATAAAAATAACATCTGCGTACACTCCTACTTGTGGAAATAATGCATATGTTGTTGTTGTGGTGTATACCTAGTGACTCAATACTCCATAAATTCTTTGTATATTGTACTAACTAATAACTAATGATTCAAAAATAATGCAGGGGGTGCTTGTGGTTATGGTAATTTAAACAGCCAAGGTTATGGTACAAACACTGCAGCATTAAGTACATCCTTATTCAACAATGGATTGACATGTGGTGCTTGCTACCAACTCAAATGCAACAATAATGATGCCAAATTGTGTCTTCCAGGAACAACAATTACTGTCACAGCAACAAATTTTTGTCCACCAAATCCGTCATTATCTAGCAACAATGGTGGTTGGTGCAATCCTCCTTTGCAACATTTTGATTTGGCACAACCTGCCTTCTTGAAAATTGCACAATATAAAGCTGGTATTGTCCCAATATCATTCCAAAGGTAACTTTGTTTTCCTTATTATGACATAGTTTGCATTTGACAGTATTTGACTGGGCACGATTTAATTTGAATATATCGAAAGTAATATCAGTTTATATTATTGAACTTATAGAAAAGAGTAAAAAAATGTCTTTAAACTATGTGAAACTGAAAAAAATGTCCTCCGTTAATAGTTTGGTCTAAAAATATCCATCTTATTACTTAATTGATGAAAATGTGTTTTTTTTCTAATAAATATCTTATTTATTTTCTTTTTAAAACATATTTTATTCCGAATAATAATGTAAACTTTCATATCAAGGGAATTCCAACAAATCGTACGAGTAATGGTAAAATAAAATTAACAAGATTAAATAGTTATGGAATAAGAAACACTCCCTCAATGCTTAGCATTCTGAAGCGACTTTGAATTTATCAAATCTCAAAAGAGTATCAAACACCAAATGAGAAATCAAAAAAATATCTCACATAGAATGGGAGAGAAGTAATACAAATGAAAGACACTTCTTGTTCAAGATAGTGCATCTAAATATCACTAACTTGAACTTGATTGAATTCATATACTATACAAGATGTATATATATGTTACAAGTAATTTCTATTTATTGATATTTTTTCATAGGGTACCATGCATGAAGAAGGGAGGAATAAGGTTTACAATAAATGGCCACTCTTATTATAACTTAGTTTTAGTGACTAATGTTGGTGGTGCTGGTGATGTTCATTCAGTTTCCATTAAAGGTTCTAAAAATGGATGGCAATTAATGTCAAGAAATTGGGGCCAAAATTGGCAAAGCAATGCATATCTCAATGGACAAAGTCTTTCATTTCAAGTGACAACAAGTGATGGAAGAACTATCACAAGCAACAATGCTGCCCCATCTAATTGGCAATTTGGACAAACTTTTGAAGGGGCTCAATTTTAGTTTTTCATCGTCGAAATAACGTGATTATTTTTCAGTCTCATGTAATTTTAAATTCTACCGGTGAAACTTCATGATAATATTATAAATCTAGAGTTTTACTTGTAGAATTCAAAACTTATGTAATCGTTGTTATTTTCATTATTAGGAAAAGTGGCTATTTGTGAATTTTATCCCCTTTCACCACTTAAAAAAGGCCACGAGAAAAAGAGAAGGCATCAAGTTTTGTACATACTAATAGTGTACAAAATTCATTGTGTTGCTCCTATTAGAAATAAATACTTATAGTGAGTGTTTATTATGTAAAAAAATAAGAGAAATAATCTATTGTACTTCTCCTAGATTACAAGTTGTATTTATTATGTAAAATTGTTTTGTATTGACTCTCTATGTGATTTACAAATGGTACATGACACGAATGCTTCAAGTAAATTATTAATTTCGTCAAAACAGTCTTTAAAATATCCTTTATTTCATTAGTTAAACTTAGATACAGCTATGATCTGCCACATGACATAATAAGTGGTCTCAATCTGTTGTAGGAACACGAAATTCTTAATAAAAAGTCGAGAGAAGTATTAAAACCTCCCTAAATTTGGTGAAAATTTAAAGGTATATTTCACTTATGTTACTAGAATAGAGGTGTATTTAAGTTCAATTAATTAATAAAATGAGTGCTTTTAAGACTGTCAGTACTATAATGATGAAATTAATAATTCACATCAAATTTAATACTTTTCTCATTTTACCGTAAAAGAAGAAAACTTAAAGTTTGTGTTAGAACTACGCATACAAATGTACCATTGCAATGCTTGTGATGAGATTGTTCAATTTCACATAGTTTAATGATATTTTCGATAGTAATTTTTCTTCAAATATTTTCTCACTATCAAACTCCAAAGTCAAAAGTGACAATCAAGTAGACAAATGAGGTCCCCTTCTGCAATTTATCACAAACTCTGTTCAACGCTCTTACGATATCTTCCTTCCCTTAATACCCCTCGAAACTTTCAAAGCTCACACTTTCAGTCCTCCAAAAACTTCTTCACACTGAACCCTACTACTGCCATTCACACTTTCATCAGGCCCATTTCCGTCATTTCTATTAGTCATCCGCAGTTGATCGCCGTCGTACGGGGCAGAAGATCGAGTATCGCCGGCGTTTCAACCATGGCCAACGGCGGAGAAAATTCAGTTACGTTTCAGTTAACTCCGTCGAGCTTGTTGAAGATTCAGAAAGGTGATATTACTCGGTGGTCTATAGATGGATCCTCTGACGCTATTGTAAGTATTATGTAACTATGCCTAATGCCTTTATATATGCGTTTGAATTTTAGCTGAATCATTTCTAGTTTGAATTTTTCAATGTGTATTACGGTATGTTGCTGCACTTGTTTTGTATTTTGCTATTTTGCTGTGTTATTTTCTCACAATCCTGCTACGGATACTGTTATGAACCCATGTGTACTGTCTAATTCAAAACTATATGAGTATCTTATTGATATTCAACCAAAGTGCAAACTGATGTGGCTTTTGTTTGATAAATTGGTGGAATTTAGTTTTTCAGTTTTCAGAAAGTTTTGTTTGTTTGTAGAGTTTTTTTTTAAAAAGAACTTCTTTGGTTTCAATTTGTGTGAAATAAGTACTTTTGGAACTTGCAATCGTAAACATAACATATCAATACATTTATGTGGTTATAAGCCTTTTGAATCTTGTCGTCTTAAATATATCATAACCTATCATAACCAGAGGCGGAGCTAAGATTTTTAGTTTTTGGGTTCTGGAATACAATTCTTTTGCTTATGGGCTTTTATATAAGATTATTCATACATATTAAATGAAATTTTAATGCAAATGAAAGGTTTGAACCTAAGCTACTGGGTTCTGCAGACCCTGTAACCATAGTCCGCCCTTGTTCATAACATTAGTGTAATTATAAGAGCTTGTTAGTGTATTTAATATGGGAATTAAACTATTGAAAGCTTTTTAGAGATGGATTTTTTCATACAGATGGGAAACCTCTCCAAAGAGTAAATTTTTGAACAGTTCCAATAAAATTTTGGTGGAAGTAGAGTCTCCCTGACTACATTATATCCCTTGAGAACAATGGTGATCTCTAGGAAGGGTGTTGTTATAAGGCCAACAGTAAAAAGGAGGCAGTGAGTTTGTTAAGGTTAGTTAGGTTGTTATCTCATATTATTAGGGAGCAGTTACTACCACCTACCAAAGCTTTAGCTAGTAAATCTGTTTGTCAAAATATATTCTATGTACATTTTGTATGGCTGTGAAGAGCTACAATGGTTTCCCTCTTTCTACCTCTGTCTTTTTCTCATTTGACTGTAAGTTCTCACCAATATTTCTTGATCTCGATAACCTAGAGCAGAATAAATACAGAGAATTCATATAGTCAAATTCAACAAATTTGGGTGTGAAATGCTTCACTTGGCTAGTAGCTAGGAAAGCATGCTTGACACATGAGGCATTGCAAAAAGGGGGTCCATCATAGCATTTAGATGCCTCCTCTGCAAGGAGGCACTAGAAACCAACAAACACCTTTTCATGCATTGCAAAGTAACGACACAAGTTTGGGCTATGTTCACTTCCATTGCTGGAATCAATTGGATCATGCCTGAACATACTGCAGATTTGCTTAGCTATTGGATCAGAAGAGGAGGAAGCAAAAGCCAAAAAAGATGGTGGTGGACAGTCCCAGCCTGCATCTGGTGGACCATTTGGAAGGAGAGGAACCAGAGGATCTTTGAAGGAAAAGAATCCTCTACTATGAAGATTAAGTGGAAAGTTATTACTTCACTAGGTTTTTGGTGTAAAGAACAGAGTATAGAAGAGGAAATCCAACTAGTGGATTTTATAGGCTCTTTGTAAGTATCTCTCTTTTCTTTTTTGTAAACTTTTTGGAGGTGGCCAACATAGCCTTGATGCTGAATGAATACAATTTACCAGTTTCAAATTTTTTTTTGGGTTTGAGTGATTGATTAGACACTGGGCTGGCTCTATGTTAAAAAAACGAGACTGAATTTGTAACAGCTTTGAATCTTGTCGGATTCGGTTTTATAATTTAAATGTCGAAGCTGGAATGGTCTCACTTGTTCTGGTAACAGCTGTCGTTTTAAGGCATCAAGAAGATGCATAATAAACATTTGCATGAAAAAGAGAAGCGTCTGGTCATGTACAAAAGCTAGGCTACTAAGGAGCAAACACAATCCAAAGGAGTTCACAGCTAGATATAGGGCTCCAGTTTAGCGTCACCAGCGGTCATCATTGTATTTCTACGTGCCATGTGCTTGTGTCTAGCTTTGAAATGAAATCAAATGCTGCTAAGTTGCCCAAGTGCCTTTTTGCTCTTGAAATGAGAATTTTGCTTTGAAGTATACAATATGTTACGATGTTAAAGTCTTTGACCACATTCTTATATGTTTTGTTTCTTAGAGGAATTTAATCATTTACTGAGGAAAAGTCCGAAGATCAGATAATGAAACAAAGCAGGTTGGCTATATCAACAGCTTTCTTAACTGAATAATAATAGCTTTAACTTTGTACTCAGCTTGACTTCAGATTTACTTGTTTGTAAATTTCAGAAGTACTCTGAATTCATTTGTGAATTAAACAACTTCAAGCACAAAAAAAAGAGGAACACAGAACCCCTATGTATTTTCAAGAAATAAAATGTCCAGCAGACCTTCTCTATCTAGGCTGATGATATTTTCAGTTCTGCTTAGGATCCTTCTTTGGGGCTTATGATATATTTGATTCTGTCTATCCTTCTTGATATTGTGGTGTTTGATTGTGGCCTTCATCTTTGCACCATTTTTATACAGGTCAATCCTGCGAATGAGAGAATGTTGGGTGGTGGTGGTGCTGATGGAGGTAATTCTCTAATTTACTGCTGAAGTGCTGCTTATTTTCCATGATCTATGTAGTCTAATTTCAATTTCGACCATTTCTAGCCATACATCGAGCTGCTGGTCCAGAATTACGAGATTCTTGCTATAAAGTACGAGAGGTACATCCTGGAGTTCGCTGCCCAACAGGAGAAGCAAGGATTACCCCGTATGTGCTCAGTCTTTGGCTTCAATAATGCATTAGAACGATAGGTTTTTTGTAGTATATTGTCAGTAAGCTTACATTGTGGTGGGAAAATATTGCAGAGGTTTCAGATTGCCAGCTTCTCATGTAATCCACACTGTTGGACCAATATATGATGCTAACCCAAATCCTAAAGCCTCTTTGACAAATGCATACAGGTTTGTGAATGATTGTTTGATATTACTTGTTAATTGGTTTTGTTGTCATACCTTATTTGATTCTCTTTTCTGTTATGCAGAAATAGCCTGCGTGTGGCAAAAGAGAACAACATTCAGTATATTGCTTTTCCTGCCATATCATGTGGGGTCTTTGGGTGAGTTCACATGGATTAACCATGCATTTAAAGTTTATAAGAACTTGAGCTTATTAAGCTATGCTTGTGATGGTTACTTCTCCAAGCTAAATAATCCACTAGCTATTGAGGATGAAAGAAGAATATGTTGGGGCTACTACAGAATAAGTTTGCTGCATTATCTGGCATTTAAGTACCTAGATAATGGTTGTCTAATTTTTTTTAATGTTCTGTAGGGGACTGACTAAAGTGAAAACTGTTGCTATTGCAAACTTACATCAAGAGATGAATCCAACTGTTATGTTATTATCACAGCTTACAAATTCTGTCTTCTGAATCTTTCTTTTTTCATTTCTCCTCTTAAAATCAGCCAACCCTTATTTTTCTTTGCACAAATTGTCACATAAAAATTATAGTTTCAATTCTTTTTTCTGTTTGTTTCATTGTGCGTCATGCACTAAATTCTGCACAAATAAATTTCTATATCCTGGTGATTTACGTCGACTGTTGAATTAGAAAATTCGTTTAATAGTCTTCAGGTTGAGCATATCAAAGAACTAACCCTTTTAATATAACTATGTTTACACCTTTCTTAGGCAACCGGCTTTTAAATATTGCCACATGGTGCATATGATCATTTGGAACTTCCATTTTATGAGTACTACCTGTGCTAACTTGTTTGCATGTTAGTGAGCTTGGAAATAAGATTTGCAGTATGATCACCTTTTAGGAGCAATATATAATCTTACCTGCTATGGAAGGTTGCCCCTAATCTTCATTTTTTTGTACTTACCAGATATCCTTATGATGAAGCTGCCACTGTCGCTATATCTACTGTCAAAGAATTTGGCAGTGACCTCAAAGAGGTATTATTATTATCTGCTTATGATTATCAGTATGTTGGCATCTTGTTTCTAGTTTTCTTTTTTATTTTTCCTTTTTTCTGATAAATATAGATAGAAAATTACTTGCATCTAGATAGTACCCTAGAAAGTGATGTATATAATGAATTGTTAAGGCTCAAGCTCTTCGTGGAACAGCCAAAGCATCTTCACTGCCATACAGTATTCTTACAGAGAAATATAAAGAAGTGTGAGAAAACACTCCTAATATTTTGGTTAATTTGTCCATGATTCAACACTCTGAATCTCTTTTATTTTCTATAATACAAGTACAAAAGGTGCATGGGGACAACATTCTCTTTTAGCCCATACATGAAAAACTTTCTAGTTCTGGAATGAAGATGGTTCTCTTTGCCCAATCTATTTTGTATCCAAACAATGAAAACAGAAAAGACCAACAATAAGCCACTACCTTGAAATGCTACCTGAAATAAACCTGTGGTTTTTGGCTTTTTGCCCACGAAAAACTGGCTAGTGAAAAAGCCCCCCTTGGTGTCTATTGGCATGTCTGGAGGATTGAACAAGTTATAATTCATGGAATCTTATTCTGTATGCTCTTTACTGCATAATGCTCTGATTAAGATGAACAATTTATTAACTAATTGAAGCATAATGTTCATAGTGTGACCATTTAAATGTCATGTGGTATGAGTTGTCTCTGGCAACGTCAACGCTATTATTTCCCGTGTACTAGACTTGACTCAATATAAAAGAGCCATATCTAGTTTTTTTTTTTGAAACAGAGCCATATCTAATTCTTGAAACACTGCAATTGCTTGAATAACTACTCTGGTCATTCTTTCTTAGTACTAATACTTTGATCATGACATGTCTTCAATAAAGTTGTCTGAAATCACCTGATATCATTTTTAAATGAACTTGCTGAGGGACTTTTTGAGTTTCACTGGTAGGTGAAAGGAATTCTTGGTGGGTTGGATATTACTATCTCTTAGTTTGAAGTCAAGATGTTTTCATTAGAAGATGTCTTTTATACATACTTTTTCTTCTTTTCTTTTCTGGCACACATTTTTGTTGTTGTTGAGAAAGGTAACAATGTTATCATCATCACAAAGGTTGTGCATAAACCATAATATTACATTTCAATAGAAACAAAATGATCTCCTTGCTCTTCGTACAAGGATTCTATGATAATAGGAGATGATCTTGCACCAAAAAATAAAATAAAGACCGACAGTTCATCTTGACTTTCTCGACAGAATTGTGGGTTCCTTCAAAGCATCTTGTGTTTCTCTCCTTCCACACAATCCACCATACTCAAGCAGGTATTATTTGCCACCATTTTTTCTGTCTAGCAGTACCTACAGTGTCATTCCAGCATGCCAACTGCTCTCTATTCTTTGGCATAGCCGACCTGATTCGTTTATGTTAGTTGCCAAATCTGGCTGGTAACTCTTTTTATTATGACCAAGAAATCCGTTTGGAGCCAACCCCTTGGGCCAACCGTAGCCTACGAAACTGGGGCATGATGGGTGCTCCCCTTTATCCTTCTCCTAAATACCAAAGCTAATTCGCTTGGCGCAGCAGGGCTCAAACCGTGACATAAGACATAAATTTCTCAACCTTAACCAATTGGGACAAATCTGGTATATAAGTTGAGTGTTGGAAGAGATGATTTATGATGTCAGAATCTTTTTCATACAAGAAACATTTTGAACACAGCTGCAACCCTCTTCCTCAATAAATTTTCTAGTGTTAAGCATGCATTCTTAAGCTACTAGCCAAGAAAAACATGCCATCTTGTAAGGTATTTTGACTTGCCATATTTCCTTCCAGTGTCATTTGAACCCTGTTACCCACTGTGACTGAGTATTGCATTCTAATGTGATACGTCTCCCACCTGCAAATGCTATTCAAATTTAAACTGATAAGCTCGTTTCGTACTTTTCTTTAAATGCAACGGTGTTATTAAAACCATAGAATGTATATCTTTGCTTTGAGCATCAGTACATTTTTCTTTGGTTAACATCAGGTCCTGACTACAATTGTGTCCTCTTACATTTGTCATAATTGCAGGTACACTTTGTGCTGTTTTCAGATGAAATTTATGATGCATGGGTGACAGCAGCGAATGAACTGTTGAATTAATTAGTAGTATTATCTTTACGAGTATCTATCTGGAAGATGAAGGTTGTGGCGATCAGAGGCGAATCGAGGATTTCAAGAAAACGGGTGCACCATTGCTTTAGAATTTCAAGAGTGTTATTAGTTACTAAAATTTTTTGAAGTGAATTGGGGCTGGCTGGGATTGAACTCAGGACCTTGGTGTTAAAATCTAGCTGTCAAACCAGTGAACCATCCAGCAACTTTAAGAACGGGTTCAAGTGTTCAACAAGTGTTTATTTAATATGTTCTTTAATAATTATACAAGTAATATATCGAGTTTAGTCGGAGGACCACGGGTTCGGGTGACCCAATTTTTACACATAAATTCGCCACTGGCGGCGATGGACATCGGCGACAGACTCAGATATTGAAATGTCAAAATATATGATTCTGCTGAATAAATAAATAAAATCACGCCACACATCTATTTAAGGGTTAATATTATAGTTTTAGATCTATTTTTTAAATATTACTATAACATTTTAATTTCAAGTATTAACAAATCATTTTTAATTTATAAGTTAATTAATTACACTGTGTTATTCTTTTTATAATTATATTATTAATATGAGAGAATCAATGGTAATTATCTATTACACAATTTTAGGAATTTTTTATTTGTTATCTAATATTTAAATCAAACATATTTTATTTTATAACATTTGGAATGATAAGTTTATGAATAGTAAGAGTCCATTTAGAATTAAAAGTCTAATGCATTTTCAAATTTAAATACTTTTGATTTTCTTTCCTTACGTATTATTATTATTATTTTTATTTATTATTTTTAATTTAATATTCAAATTTAATGTTTTTTATTTTATTTTATAATATTCAAAAATGATAAATTTATTAAATAGTAAGAGTTTATTTAGAATTCTTTTACTTATGAGTTTCTATTTTTAAGCTGATAAAAAATACTTCTTTTATTTAAATTTGAATTCAAATATCATATCAATTTTTTTAAATGTGGATCTTTTTATTATTCTTCCTTATCCTTGATTTTAAATACAATAATATCTTTTTATAAGCTATATATTTAAATTGATAGAAATATTTAAAAGATTCCCACCCCCAACCCCCCAACAACGTTATCTCTTAAATCTTAATCCTCATTTTCCTTATTTTACTATTATTTTCAGTACTACTATTATTACTTAATAACTCTTGATAAATACTAATTTTTTCTAATAATAAATTTAAATATGTTGTTCACTATTTTCTCTCTCTCTCTCTCTCTATCTATCTATCTATATATATATATATATATATATATATATATATTTACATTTATTTATTTCCTACGTTTTTCCTTCTCTTCCTTATTTATCTTCTTTTTTTTTTCTTTCCTTAGATTGCTATTTTTTATTTAATACCATTAATAAATAATTTGAATTGTATGAATTCTTGTATGAGTAATGATTTGTATGAATAATGATTTAAATTATATGTTTTCTATTTTCCAAAATTATATATCTGCTAAATTGTATGAATTTGGTATGAATTATGATTTTAAAAATAAATTGACCTACTCTATGGTTTTGGTATGAATTCTGGTTTCAAAAATAAATGAACCTATTGTATGATTTTACTATGAATTTTGATTTTATATTAATCATTGTAAAAAATGGTTCATGCCAATTTTATATTATTTCTATATCGATTGCTTTGATATGAATTTTGTTTTAAATTAATCATTGTAAAAAAATGATTCATACCGATTATATCAATTATATAGACCCATTTGAATCCACAATTCATACAAAATATAATAAAACAATATATAGTCATTCTTTTGCAACCATGGTTCATACAAAAATTATCACTTGAATATCATGTATATATATTCAAGTTTTATACCAACCTAATACAAATTTCATACAAATCATCTCACTTTTAATACATATTATAACACAATAGTCATCAATTATTCATACCAATATCATGCCAAATAGAATACCAAATTAATTCCAACATATAAATATTAATTAAAATTTCTTATTTAAACAATATACCAAATTCATACTACATTCAAACCATAATTCATGCCATAAAACATTATAGAATAGAGTATACACATTTCATACACTTTTTTTGTGGCACACATTTCATAAATATATCCCTATAACATTATTACTATTTCATACAATGTCATTTATGAAGAAAACAGTATACTCAAATCATTCAAATATAATTTTAAAATCGCACACATTCATTGTATAAACAGTATACAAATCTCAAATAAATTTAATGTATTTTCTTTTTTAACCAAATACCTTAAATTAAAAAAAATTCATACTAAAATTTATTCCAGTATACAACAAATTTAGGGAAAATTATATATAATAGCAAACTATTAATTCAAATTAAATGTTATAAATATACTTAGATTTAATTGTACCATATAGCAAACTATTGCTATTTTCACCACTCTCCCTGGTGGAATCTTGCTCGCCACTCTCGTTTGGTGGTAGTCTCGCTCGCCTCTCTCGCTTTTATACAAACACAAATGTATAAAATGTGTTTGTGTAAGTATAAAGCAAGAGGAAATTGTATATATACATATATTTTCGTTCCCCTCTCTCCCCTCTCCCAGATCTCACTCGCCATTCTCCCAAATCTCGCTCGCCACCCTCGCCTCTCTCGCTTATACAAACAGAAACGAAATGTATAAATTGTGCTTCTGTTTGTATAAAGTGAGAGAAAATTATATATACACATGCAAATACATATATCTTCGTCCTATACACATATAATTATACAATACAAATATTTTTCTGCCCAGTTTTCTTTTGCCTTTCTCTCATATTTCCCTGCCCAGTTTTCTTTTACCTTTCTCTCTTTCTCGTTTTAGACATACACAAATTATACAATTGATCTTTTGTATACAACTACTTTCTTTTGTATATGTATAGCGAATTATACAACTGATTTCTTTGTATATGTATAGCGAATTATACAACTGTTTTTTTTTGTATATGTATAGCGAACTATACATATATATGTTTGCTATGGAGCGCAATTATGCAAACTTTGTTATAGCATACAAATATGAATTTTGTGTTTGCTATATGTGAAAGTTGCTCAAAAATTTATACCAACATTTATTCAAGTTTCACAAAAAATATTATGTAATATGAAGAAACGAAGGTTCATACAAAAAACATCACAATTCAAATCTATTATACACAAGCAAAATCAGAAATATTTCATTTTCAGTTTCATTGTTCTTTATTTTATTTTTTATGTTTCAGTAGTATAAAAAAACAAATAATAAATCGCAATGAATATTCCTATTTTGTTTTGATTCTCCTAAATTTATGGCAATTACTAATTATCATTAATGTATTCAAATTAATTACTACAACTATTTCCGTAGTTTACTTTTTGTTATTTTTTAAAAGTTATTTTTTATTATTATTTTAAAACTTTTTTTTAATAAACTGTTATAACCTGAAATTTTTTATTGTTACAACTTGAAAATTTTATTAAACTGTCATAACTTGAAATTATTAGTCTTATATATATCATTTATAAATTTTTCACCATGCTCTTACATTTCCTTGATGTATATATTTAAATAAAAATAGTAGTTAATTTCAAATAATTGTTGTTTAGAACCCTTCGGGTGGCCAGGGACTTCCATATTGAAGATATTTCTTTAAAACTTGTTTAATATATTTAATTTTCGTGT
The DNA here is from genome assembly GCA_029582725.1 of Solanum chiquidenum. Taxonomy (NCBI): domain Eukaryota; kingdom Viridiplantae; phylum Streptophyta; class Magnoliopsida; order Solanales; family Solanaceae; genus Solanum; species Solanum chiquidenum. The sequence goes on from JAJOOS010016176.1 coordinate 21,911, forward strand.
AAACCACTCACATTTCTTAATATTTCAAGAATATAATCGCACTTGTGAAATTTGTGCATATAAAGTTACACTTCCATTCATTTTTTACCCTTTACTAGTAAATTAAAGTAATAATAACTAAAATATAGTTGGATAGACTTGCATATCAATACAGATATGCTATATAAAGAAAATTTAACATAAAAAACTTTTGACATTTATATTAGAACTCTCACATTAGATCAATTTGATAAAATGTTCTATATAATAAATGAAGCATATAGATTATTCATATATTTTCATAAATAAAAATTATTTTTCTTGAATAATTTCAGAAATAAATATATTCAATTCTCATATGTTCTTTAACAAATAACAAAACAAGAAAGAGCAAGAACAAAACAAAATCAACAATCCACGTGAAAATTGAATAAACTACACTAGGTTACTAATTTTGCCCAATTTTTCTGCAGCTGAGCATCATAACAGTAGTTTGATCAAGTACGATCAAATCTCTTTATAACAATCATCCTGTGTAAATATATTTCACTATAACAATTATATTTAAGTATGATAATTATGTTGTTACCAAAAGAGATGAGCAATAATCAAGTGTGGCTATCACAAAAGGTCATGAAATAATTCACTAACATAATTTTTGTCTCTAACATAATTACTAAGTTAGCATGTTCATATTTTATACAAAATTACAATGATTAACATGTTTAAATCAAACATATATATGTATTAGTTCACCTCTAAGAAAAAAAATTAAACATTTTCTTCTCTACTTCTTCTTCAATAAGAAAAAAAAATGGCTGGTAGAAAGAAAATAAAATCCAGTTTATTGTTATTCATAATATTGTTGTTATGGTTGGTATTTGTTGGAAAATTTGTAATGGGCTGGGCCAGCCCAATAACAAAGGGTGGAATAAAGCCCAAGAAAGTTGTTGATCAGAGATTTAATGGAATATTTTCAAAGGATAATGATAATATCAAGGCTAATGGGGATTATGGTGGAGATTTTGATAATTTCTATAGACAACATGAAGATATTCCAAGCCCTGGTGTAGGTAATTGAAACGAAAATATTGTACGATGGTGTTAGGATCAATTTACGCGTATCGTAACTAATTCTATCAGATACATGCTCTGAAAATACATGTTATCATGAGAGCACATACTATACTTAATGTTTTTGTTTTGTTTTATTTCTTTTCCACATCATGAGTATTGGTAAGTTTGGGAATTTTCACATTTGGTGCATTTGTACCGGATGTTCCCAAGATATTGTCTTCGATTATTGCAACCGTAAACATTTGTCATTTCGATTGTTTTGTTCTTAAACATTTCCATTATTTTGTATTTCAAAAGTAAACTGATAAGGGTGGAGGTTGCCGACTAGAGGATAGTGAGGAGACAATCAGTATAAAATATCATTTATGAAATTGGTTTTCTCTATATTCATTTAAAAAGTCATTTTTCTGATTTTTAAGATTCTCCATTTTTTAAAATATCAACCAAAATGAAAAAAATAGTCTTTCATACCTAACACACCCCTAAATGAAACTTAAAATGTTAATTAATTGTCTAGATATCCTTTCTCCCTTAAGCTACCCATGTATAACAATTTTCTTTTGCTTTTCCCCTTCTTCTAATGTTTTAGTGGTTAGCCATAACTACATGATATATATCACCACAATTACACAAAGCAGCAAAATTATTAATTAGCTTAAAGAGATGCTTATCAAGGGGATTATCTTTTTAACCATCCTTTTTTTGTCATTAAGAAAATGTCTTCCACTAAGTAATCAAAGAACAAGTCCTCATTTTGACTTTTATATTATCTTAGTGGGCTACCATGAAGCCATTTCACAAATATATATATATATATATATATATATATAAGTTTTACATTTTGCTATATAAAAGCAAAGGTCCTTAACTATACAAAACAAGTCTTGGTCTTCCTTTCAAGTATAGAATTGGTTGCAAAAACAAAAATGGGAAGCTTAGGGAAATTGGGGCATTGGCCTCTACTTGCATTTACTTTGGCAATTTGCTTAGTAGCCAGCACTGCTGTTGCTGATTACTCTTATGGTTACACTTCTCCCTCTCCTTCAAAGTACTACAAGTCGCCTTCCCCGTCAAAACATCAAGTGCCCTCTTCTTACTACAAGAAACCAATAAAACCTGTTGAACATTATCCATCACACTACTACAAGTCGCCTGCTCCATCAAAGTACCATAGCCATTCATATAAACATTCTCCATCCCACTATTACAAGTCGCCTGCTCCTTCAAAGTATCATAGCCATGTAACGGTCACTTATAAACATTCTCCATCACACTATTACAAATCACCTGCTCCTTCAAAGCACAACTACAAGTCCCCATCACCAATTAAGTATTACAAGTCTCATGTTCCTTCAGTACCATACTACAAACCATCTCCATCTTACTACAAATCTTCTCCACCACCAAAATACATTGAGAAATCACCAACTTACTATAAGTCACCTCCTCCAGCGTACTACAAACCATCTCCATCTTACAAATCTCCTCCACCTCCACCAAAGTACGTCGAGAAATCACCAACATACTATAAATCACCCCCTCCTCCACCATACTACAAACCATCTCCATCTTACAAATCCCCTCCTCCTCCACCAAAGTACATCGAGAAGTCACCAACATACTATAAATCACCTCCCCCACCATACTACAAACCATCTCCATCTTACTACAAATCTTCGCCACCTCCACCAAAGTACGTCGAGAAGTCACCAGTTTACTACAAGTCACCCCCTCCACCATACTACAAGCCATCTCTATCCTACTACAAATCCCCGCCACCTCCACCAAAGTACATCGAGAAATCACCAACTTACTACAAGTCACCTCCTCCACCATACTACAAGTCATCTCCATCTTACTACAAATCCCCTCCACCTCCACCAAAGTATGTTGAGAAATCTCCAGTTTACTACAAGTCACCCCCTCCGCCATACTACAAGCCATCTCCATCTTACTACAAATCCTCTCCACCTCCACCAAAGTACGTCGAGAAATCACCAGTATACTATAAGTCACCCCCTCCACCATACTACAAGCCATCTCCATCTTATTACAAATCCCCGCCACCTCCACCAAAGTACGTCGAGAAATCACCAACTTACTACAAGTCACCCCCTCCACCATACTACAAGTCATCTCCATCTTACTACAAATCCCCACCACCTCCACCAAAATATGTTGAGAAATCTCCAGTTTACTACAAGTCACCCCCTCCACCATACTACAAGCCATCTCCATCTTACTACAAATCCTCTCCACCTCCACCAAAGTACGTCGAGAAATCACCAGCATACTACAAGTCACCCCCTCCACCATACTACAAGCCATCTCCGTCTTACTACAAATCCCCTCCACCTCCACCAAAATATATTGAGAAGTCACCAGCCAATTACAAGTCACCCCCTCCACCGTACTACAAGTCATCTCCATCTTACTACAAATCCCCTCCACCTCCACCAAAGTACGTCGAGAAATCACCAACCTACTACAAGTCACCCCCTCCACCATACTACAAGTCATCTCCATCATACTACAAATCCCCTCCACCTCCACCAAAGTACATTGAGAAGTCACCAACCTACTACAAGTCACCCCCTCCACCGTACTACAAGCCATCTCCATCTTATTACAAATCCCCTCCACCTCCACCAAAGTACATCGAGAAGTCACCAGTCTATTACAAGTCACCTCCTCCACCATACTACAAGCCATCTCCATCTTATTACAAATCCCCTCCACCTCCACCAAAGTACATCGAGAAGTCACCAGTCTATTACAAGTCACCTCCTCCACCATACTACAAGCCATCTCCATCTTATTACAAATCCCCTCCACCTCCACCAAAGTACATCGAGAAGTCACCAGTCTATTACAAGTCACCTCCTCCACCATACTACAAGCCATCTCCATCTTATTACAAATCCCCTCCACCTCCACCAAAGTACATCGAGAAGTCACCAGTCTATTACAAGTCACCTCCTCCACCATACTACAAGCCATCTCCATCTTATTACAAATCCCCTCCACCTCCACCAAAGTACATCGAGAAGTCACCAGTCTATTACAAGTCACCTCCTCCACCATACTACAAGCCATCTCCATCTTATTACAAATCCCCTCCACCTCCACCAAAGTACATCGAGAAGTCACCAGTCTATTACAAGTCACCTCCTCCACCATACTACAAGCCATCTCCATCTTATTACAAATCCCC
>JAJOOS010016177.1:0-29733 GCA_029582725.1 Solanum chiquidenum
TGTCTCTTTATTATCGCGCCTGAACATCTTTCCTGCAAAATACAATAAAAACATATAAAAACCAATACAAAAAGGCCCTAGACACACACAACTTGTTAGTGAAATGTATTAGAAATACCGTAAACTCACGGTATATCAGCATCATGTAAGCATTATTCAACTCCTAGTCATTCATATCATAATAAGACCACTCTCAAGTAACCTCAAAGCATACTTGTGCAATGCATTAATGACATCTTATAATCCCATCAAAGCTAAGTATCCCTATTTGGTCATCTCAATCATAGTCTATATGCATAGTCAAGACCTAGGCTTTCATCTCATAAGAACACTATACTCCTAAGTAACCTGAAAGAATACTTGTGCAATGCATGAACGAAATCTCATAATACAATTCACACTAAGCATAACCTTGAAGTCACCATATTCACACCTACCATTCATTTGGTCTCATTCTTACTTTACATCTCCTAGACAAGGCAATTATCACCTCTAGTCAATTTTGTCATCGAAGACAACTATAGCAACAACCCAAGCTAAACATACATCATATGCGAGAACACTTCATAAGTAGCTTCAAGTCCTACTTGTGCAATGCATGAATGACATCTCATACTACCATTCACACTAAGTACCACCTTAGGCTATCATACTCAAATGATTACTATTTATCATTCTAGACTACCAAAGAATAGCACCCTATTAGGCTAGACCAAGCTATCAGGGAAACATTTTGATCATGCAAATCCAAGCTATTCTAGGAAGGGTACAAGTGTTCCATCCTAGCTGCCATGAAATAGTCTTAGACCAACTAAGTCATGCTACCCTTACAAGAACACTAAGATGGTAGTGTAAGCTACCCTTACAAGCACACTATGATGCTAATGTAAGCTACCCTTAGGAGAGTATGATTTCTCAATCCTAATCTACCCTTAGGAGAGTATGTGTCCTCAATCCTAAGCTACCATGAAATGGTCTTGGTCTATACAATTCATGCTATTATGAAGGCATTCTAAAATTCTAGTTCAAGCTGCCCTTATGGGAGTATGGATCCTCAATCCTAAGCTACCAATCTTGAACTTGTCTTACCAAGTCAAGTTATACATGAAGGGATTATGTGTCACAACTTCAAGCTATTCTAGTCTAACATGCTTTGATTCATTTTAGGTGATTAGATTTTCAACCTAGAATCATTTAATGTGAGAGAACATTGTATGTCCTAGCATATTTATGCCTCAGTGTGTAAATGAGAATATGCTTTCAACAATACACCACGAGATCACCTCAAATTAGGTTTACTCTCAAAGCCCTAAAATTCATGACTACAAGTCTTACTCTCAAGATTTACTTCTTACAATCATCATTCATTCCTATATTTCAAGGTATTCTAATCATATTCTTCATTAGTAAGTGATTCTAGTCATAATTCTTCATAAAGGTTCAATTTCAACTTTACTAGTCAGGATCCATCATATATACTAAAATTTAGTTCAATTAAGGTCTATATGTTTCTAATCTTGAACAATTACTACACATGACATTAATTTTAGAAGATCACTTATGAATCCTCAATTTCACCTCTCATGCTATAAAATCTATCAATTAGACTAGGGTTAACCATCGAAATAACATATATTCATCATAATATCATAATTCAATGCTAAATCAATCATAATTAAGTATTATCCGCTCAATTAGAATCATACTTAAAAACTACCCACAATATAGGAAGAAACCCAAGCTAGAATTGGGTTATGTCTTCACAATTGGGGGAAATCTAGGGGCTCTATGAATGGAAGAATCCATAGATGAATAAGCTAACATACCTTGATTATAAAACCTTCACCAAGATTGCATCAATGGAAGAATTCTGCCCTAGCTTCCTTCTCTTCTTCTTCTTCTTCTTCTTTACTTCTAGAGAGAGAATTTCATGGAGGGAATTGGGTTTGTTTTGGGGTCTTGTAAGAATGACTTAATTGATTTAGTTTAGGGGTCTATTAGGTTTATATAGGTGGTCTAATTACTAATAAACCGACCTCACTTAACTCTTAACTAATAATGAATTAACCCCTAAGTCCCAACTTAAAACAATTACACTTCAAAACTGCCCCACCCATGAAACCACACCCACGGACCATGGGTGGGTCCACGGACCGTACTGGTCATTCGTGGGTGATGGTATGGGGCTCAATATCCAGGGGAAGCAAGGCCATGACCCACGAACCCTTACTATGGGCGTGGGTCCATCTACTGTCCGTATATGTCCTTCGTGGGAGGCTGTTTTTTGACAGCTTTTGGGGACTGTTTTAGGGTCCTCCTCAAGGACCCTTTGGTTGGTCTTCGGGGAGTCGTACCTTGATGTTTAACCCTTAAACCCCTCATTCTAAGTACGGGAAATCATTTTACAATTCTATCCCTCATATCAAACCCTAAAGCCCTAACACAAGGCTCTAGAAAACTCTAATTTAGCTTACTAGTTTTCGGGGTATTACAATATCTCCCCTTTGGGATCATTCGTCCTCGAATGACGATTCTAAACACTTCTCAAGGTCAAAAATCTAAACTAACAACCCATAATGAATGCAATACATCTCAATGCACACAACCAAGGAGGGAAACTTCAACTCCAACATATTCAATGCAACACAAGGGAGTAAGAACTACATCTACCAACCCAAAATGCATGAAATTCTATATCTACTCATATTGAAGGAGGAAATAACATCTCCTAGCTAAAACATGCTCATCATGTACTCAAGAAGCCTAAATGCAATTTTCTCTCAAAAAACATTTTGTTCAAGGAGGAATCTTTCAACTTCAAACTAAGGCATGCCCATTAATTCATTTCATGAAGTCTATATGCAACTCTTACTCAAATGCACTACAACATGAAGCTAAACAATGCATATAAGTCATTTCAATCAAGACCTAAACCTTTTCATAAACATGCATATAAGGAAATCATGGCAACACATAAATACACAATAACCTTGCTAGATAGGCACACCATTTCCCCCTTGGGAGTAAGCCTATACAAATTCTTCTAAACATCATTCATACTAAGGACAACTTCAAAGTCTAACATATAAAGTCACAAAATACAAGTAATCTGGAACATAATAAAGCATAAAACACATACCGGTAGCAACCTAAGAAGGTTACTCTTGATCTTCTCTAGATTGGAGAGCATAAAACCTATTGTTCTTTAGAGGCTTCAGATCCATACCACTAGAGGCAACTTGCTTACCCTCTCTTTTTGTAGCCCTTTCCTTTAGGCAATCTTTCATCTTGTGGCCACTCTCACCACAACTAAAGCAACCCTCTCTACCGGCCAAACACCTACCATCATATCTCTAACCACATCTACTACAAGGGGGCCATAGGGACTCATTACCAACCCCTTGTGGCCTAGGGGTAGACACCCTATCATCCTTATACTTAGGAGCATTAGAAAATCCTTGTCCGGAAAACTTTTGTCGATTCCTAGAGTGACCATGTCCATCTGACCCATCATGCAAGGAATTATCATTATCCATCCTAAACCTCTTTTTCTCCCTAGATTTTTCGTCTTGGAGTTTATCTTCCTCCATTTGTTGAGCATACACCATGAGATGTGAGATATCCATATCATTATAGATTATTATCGTACGACATTCTTTTGCTACTACGCGGGACACCCCGATCAAAAACCTACTCATCATATCCCTCAGACTTGCTACCATAGATGAAGCATACTTAGACAATAGAGTAAATTTCAAGGCATACTCCTTAACACTCATACTACCTTGCTTAAGGTTGATGAACTCTTCCACCTTAGCTTCCTTCAATTCTCAGGGAAAGAACCTATCAAAAAATGCCTTCTTAAACACCTCCCAATCTATGGGACCCACTTCTACCAGCCTACCATCTTTCCATTGTACCTACCATATTTTAGCAGCATCCTTCAATTGGTAAGCGGCTAGTTCCGCTTTTTCTACCGTAGTCACTCCCATGATAGCTAGCACGTTATAAACCTCCTCTACAAACCCATTAGGATCCTCTTCCACTTTGGAACCACAAAACTCCGGAGGGTTCATCCTCAATAACTCTCTCACCCTAGAAGCAACCATCCCTCTTATTGGATTTTCCGGAGCTACCATCTCCCTATTGATTTGAGTCGTCACAGTTTGGGCTTGAGTATTCAAAGTTTGGGCCAACATTTGGAGAGCCGACCTAATCTCTGCATTTGACATATCCGGAGGATCAATTGGAGCTTGAGGAGGAGCTTGGTGTGGAACTTGGAGAGGAACCTCTTGCTCCATATTGCCTTACTCATCTCTCCTATCATTTGTCCTTGTATTAACCATACATTGAAAAAATCATAGGGCACATATTAAAAGAAGGACCTAATGGAGCCAAACTCTATGGCACGACTTAGAGAATTAAGAAGTTAGATTTCCTAAACATCCAATAGCCTCCTATTCATAAATGTGGCGCGCTTCACATTTATGAAAAAGAATCTACTAGACGTGGTTTGAGACAGTCCTAGAACCATTCTAAACTATGTACTCTGATACCAAGTTTGTCACAACTCAGAGGAACACCCTAGATGTAACATGGCGTACTTGACCCCGAAGGGGTCTCATACAAGCCCTTAGCATATCATAACATAAGATAATAGAAAAGTACAGAAATTTTAAAAACTTTATCCATACAATCAAAATCTTTCATAAAAGCAAGCGGAAGTCTTTACTACACTTTGTCTCAACCATCTAAACCCAACTTTGAATTTAAACCTTTGGGACATAGACCATACAATAGTCTCAACATGTAAATAAAAGACATAAAAGAAATAGTGGATTTTGTCCTCAAAGCTATAAGGACTCACCAAGTTTTCAACTCCTTTGCTCCTTAGAAACCTAGCCTCAAGACAGGAACTCAAATCACCGAACCCTACATTTGACAAGAATGTAGGCAAAGTATGCATTAGTACAAAATGTACTAAATATGTTAGCTAGCATAACATCATAAAAGCATAATATCATAAGGGTTAGTCAACATAAGACATAATCCAATACTTCATGAAACATCAACAATAAGCATAAGAGACAATTTCATAATCATAAGTAAAGTCTCAAACATAAGCATCATGTAAGCATTATTCAACTCCTAGTCATTCATATCATAATAAGACCACTCTCAAGTAACCTCAAAGCATACGTGTGCAATGCATGAATGACATCTTATAATCCCATCCAAGCTAAGTATCCCTTTTTGGTCATCTTAATTATAGCCTATATGCATAGTCAAGACCTAGGCTTTCATTTTATAAGAGAACTATACTCCTAAGTAACCTGAAAGAATACTTTTGCAATGCATGAATGACATCCCATAATACCATTCACACTAAGCATAACCTTAAAATCACCATATTCACACCTACCATTCATTTGGTCTCATTCTTAGCTTACTTCTCCTAGAAAATGGATTTATCACCTCTAGTCAAATATGTCATGAAAGGAAACTATAGCAACAACCCAAGCTAAACATACATCATATAAGAGAATACTTCATAAGTAGCTTCAAGTCATACTTGTGCAATGTATGAATGACATCCTATACTACCATTCACACTAAGTACCACCTTAGGCTATCATACTCAAATGATTACTATTTATCATTCTAGACTACCAAAGAATAGGACCCTATTAGGCTATACCAAGCTATCATGGAAACATATTGATCATGCAAATTCAAGCTATTCTAGGAAGGGTACAAGTGTTCCATCCTAACTACCATGAAATAGTCTTAGACAAACTAAGGCATGCTACCCTTACAAGCACACTAAAATGCTAATTTAAGCTTCCCTTACAAGCACACTATGATACTAATGTAAGCTACCCTTAAGAGAGTATTATTCTCAATCCTAAGCGACCCTTAGGAGAGTATGTGTTCTCAATCCTAAGCTACTATGAAAGGGTCTTGGCCTAACCAAGTCATGCTATCATGAAGGCATTCTAAAATGCTAGTTCAAGCTACCCTTAGGAGAGTATGGATCCTCAATCCATATTTGTCTTGTCTTACCAAGTCAAGCTATACATGAAGGGACCATATGTCACAATTTCAAGCTATTCTAGTCTAACATGCTTTGATTCATTTTAGGTGATTAGCTTTTCAATCTAGAATCATTATATGTGAGAGAACTATCTCCTAGCATATTTATGCCTAAGTGTGTAAGTTAGAATATGCTTTCCACAATACACCACAAGATCACATCAAATTATCTTTACTCTAAAAGCCCTAACATTCATGACTACAATCCTTACTCTCAAGATTTACTTCTTACAATATTCATACATACCTAGATTTCAAGGCATTCTAATCACAATCTTCATTAGTAAGTGATTCTAGTCATAATTCTTCATAATAGTTCAATTTCAACTTTACTAGTCAGGATCCATCATATATACTAAAATATAGTTCAATTCGTGTCTATATGTTCCTAATATTAAACAATTAGTACACATGACATTAATTTTAGAAGATCACCTATGAATCCTCAATTTGACCTCTTATGGCATAAACCCACATAATATCAATTCTATCAATTAGACTAGGGTTTACCATGGAAATCATATAAATTCATCATAATATAATAATTCAATGCTAAATCAATCATAATTAAATATTATCCACTCAATTGGAATCATACTTCAACACTACCCACAATGTAGGAAGAAACCCTAGCTAGAATTGGGTTTTGTCTTCAGAATTGGGGGAAATCTAAGGGGCTCTATGGATGGCATCCATAGATGAATAAGCTAACATACCTTGATTATAAATCCGTCACCAAGCTTGCATCAATGGAAGAATTCTTCCCTAGCTTCCTTCTCTTCGTCTTCTTTTCTTCTCCTTTTCTTCTTCTTTACTTCTAGAGAGAGAATTTCTTAGAGGGAATTGGGTTTGTTTTGGGGTCTTGGAAGAATGACTTAATTGATTTATTTTAGGGGTCTATTAGGTTTATATAGGTGGTCTACTTACTAATAAACCGACCTCACTTAACCTCTAACTAATAATGACTTATCCTTTAAGTCCCAACTTAAAATAATTACACTTCAAAACTGCCCCACCCACAGACCATGGGTGGGTCCACAAACCGTATTGGTCATTCGTAGGTGATGTTCTGGGGCTCAACATGCAGAGAAAGCAAGGCCTTGACCTACTACCCCTTCCCACGGGGCGTGGGTCCATCTACTGTCTGTAGATGCCCTTCGGGAGGCTATTTTTTGATAGATTTTGGGGACTATTTTAGGGTCCTCCTCAAGGACCCTTTGGTTGGTCTTTGGGGAGTCTTACCTTGACATTTAACCCCTAAACCCCTCATTCTAAGTATAAGAAATCATTTTACGATTCTATCCCTCATATCAAACCCTAAAACCGTAACACAAGACTCTAGAACTCTCTAGTTTAGCTTACTAGTTTCCGGGGTATTACACTAAAGGACTGAAAATAAAAAGATAGCATGTCACTCGTCCTCGAAGAATGAGGACTAACCCTGATTCTGCTGAACTAGAGATCAGGAATCGATCTATGCGTGATCTAAATGTTATGGACCTGAACTACATCACGAAAAGATGTAGCGCAAAGTATTCATCAGTACTTGAAAGGTACTGAGCAAGCAACATAGGATAATACAAACATAACTGAATAAAGCAATAAGAGCAATGATATAATCTGAATATGATGGAAATACTAAAATTTACTGAATATCGAGCTAACTGAATGTAATGACCAAGTATAAACATGCTGAGACTGAGTACTGAACTATAACTGATAACCTGGTCAATACACTAGAATCTGACTGTGGGAGTTACTGTTAACCGACATAAAACCACGAGAGCTATCTGTGGAGTCCAATGTATCTCCCCATCGAGAGGACCCAATATACCTTGTCAAGGGTATAAAGGCATGACTGACGTGATCACTAAAACTGATGCCCACAAAGGGGATTTATCGTATGGGGGCACATAGTTCTGGGACTATGAGGGTGACTGACCCTTAGTCCACTCGGTATTAAGCCTACTCCCAACTGATTATGTACATAACACATTATTAGTGAATTTCTGTAATACTAAATAGCTCAAGATACTGACATGCTAATTGATGAATTTTGGAGAATGAGTTCACTAGGGTAAGTTCTAATTAAGTTACTAGGCTAAAGGTGACTAAAACGACGTAGTTTAGGGGTTCAACACATAGGGAAAAAACCAAATGACCCCTACCTTAAAAGTTGTCGGGACCAACCGACGAACTGACCGATGGACCTATGGTCCGTCCTGTCAACCATCGACTGGTCTTCAGAAAGGGGATTCTGGGGTCTCAATCTACGAACCAAGACCACGGCACGTGGTCAGACCTACGGTCCATGGGTTCGGCCGTGGTCGATTCTTAGACAATTTTATGTACTTATTTTTTTGGGAAGGGCTGCAGGTGGCCATCCATGTACCCCACCTACGGTCTATGGGTCACCCTACGGTCTGTGGGTGGTGGCTGTCGTAGACACCTGCAACTTCTAAAATCTATATTTTGGTTTGTCTAGGATACATGGTGTTACATTATATCTCCTTTGGGAACATCCGTCCTCGAATGAAGACTAAACTAGCTGAAAATGGAGGGTAAAAGCTACACACCCTACCACTAAATACTGGAAACTAAAATCTGACTGAACTAAGTTCCAAGGACGTGCAAATATTCTGAAAATGCAAGTATAACTGAAGGAACATGATACTAAGACTGAATCTACGCATTAATGACTGGAAAACTGGAGAGGAAATATTACCTCATTCTGGAATGGGATCGGAAGGAAAGAGATGAGGATACTTGGCCTTCATGGCTGCTTCTGCTTCCTAAGTAGATCCCTCTACGGACTGACTCCTCAACAAAACCTTAACTGAAGTGACTTCTTTGTTTCTCAACCTTCGAACCTGACGATCAAGAATCTCAATTGGCACATCCTCATAAGTGAGACTATCCTTCATAACCACACTTTCCAATGGTACTATAGATGTTGGATCACCCAGACACTTCTTCACCAATGAAATGTGAAAAACCGGATGCATTGGTGCTAGTTCTGCTGGCAAATCTAACTCATAAGCCACTTTACCAACTCTTTTCATGATCCTATAAGGGCCTACATATCTACGACTGAGCTTCTCTTTCTAGCAAAATCTCAACACCCCTTTCATAGGTGACACTTTCTGGGGAACCCCAATCATCAATTTGGAACTCCAAGTCCCTTCTCCTTACATCTATATAGGACTTCTGGCGACTCTGGGCTGTCTTAAGTCTATCTCTAATGAGCTGAAATTTTTCCATAGCATCATGAACCGAATCTGGCCCTATCAAGGCTGCTTCACCTACTTCAAACCAACCAATTGGAGATCTACATCTATGCCCATATAATGCCTCATAAGGGGCCATCTGAATGCTGGAATGGTAGATATTATTATAGACGAACTCTATAAGAGGAATGTGATCATCCCAACTACCCTTGAAGTCGATCACACAAGCTCTTGACATGTACCCTAAGGTCTAAATGGTACGCTCTTCCTGACCATCCATCTGTGGATGTAATGATGTGCTGAGATTAACCTGAGTACTAAGACCTCTCTGAAATGACTTCTAGAAATGAGAGGTAAACTGAGGACCTCTATCTAAGAAGATAGACAAAGGAACCCCATGAAACCTGGCTATCTCATTAATGTAAAGCTTGGCGTAGTCTTTTGCCGAATCTGTCATCTTAACAGCCAAAAACTACGTAGACTTAGTAACTCTGTCAACTATTACCCAAATGGAATCATGTTGTCTGCAAATACGAAGAAAACTTGTAATGAAGTCCATGTTTATCATTTCCCACTTCCATGTAGGAATATTGATCTCTTGTGTCATACCTCTGACGTTCTACCTTCACTTGATGACAATTAGGGCACTTAGCCACAAAATCTGCTATATCCTATTCATGCCATTCCACCAAAAGACTTCCCACAAATCACAGTACATCTTAGTGGCACCTGGATGAATAGAATACCTGGAGTTATGGACTTCTGTAAGAATCTAATATCTCAAATCACCCACCTTAGGAACACATAAACGACCTTGATAGCAAAGCACACCATCTTCCCCTTGGGAGAAAACCTCAACTTTCTGTTGATGAACTCCACCCTTCAGTTGAAGCAATATAGGATCACTGTCTTGCTTTTCCTTAACCTCCACTACCAATGAAGATTCTGACCCATTTTGAACTGTTAACCACCATATGATATGCTCATAAGGTGAACTCCCAAGCGAGCAAGCCTGTGAACACCTTTTGCTAGTTCTTTCCTTTCTTCCTCAACATGTGCTACACTACCCATAGATAGCCTGCTAAGAGCATCAACCACTACATTGGCCTTACCAGGATGGTAAAGCACATTCATACCATAATCCTTGAGGAACTCAAACCATATCCTCTGACGAAGATTCAACTCTTTCTGGGTGAACACATATAGAAGGCTCTTATGGTCTGTGAACACCACACATGTAATGTCTCCAAATCTTTAGGGAAAATATTACTACACGAGGTCATGAGTCAGATAGTTCTTCTCATGCACATGAAGCTATTTAGAAGCATAAGTTATAACCTTACCTCGCTCCATCAGCACACAACCTAGGTCGACTCTAGATGCATCACAATAGATCACATAACCGTCTGAACCCTCTAGTAGATTCAAAACAAGAGTTGTAGTCAACCTAGTTTTCAGTTCTGAGAAGCTCTTCTCACACTTGTCTGACCACTAAAACTTAACCTTTTTCTGAGTCAACTTAGTCAATGGGGAAGCTATGGATGAAAATCCCTCCATGAACCTTTTGTAATAACCAGCTAAACCCAAGAAACTTTTAATATCTATAAGAGAGGTAAATCTGGGCCATTATTTCACTGCTTCTATTTTCTGAGAATCCACTCGGATCCCTTTGCTAGATACTATAAGACCAAGGAAAGTAACATATTGTAATCAAAACTCATATTTGCTAAACTTAGCAAATAACTGGCAATTTGAGTGTTTGCAGGACAACTCTCAAATGAGTCGCATGTTCTTCCTCATTCCTAGAGTAAATGAGAATATCATCAATAAAGACGATAACGAACAAGTCCAAATACTGCTTGAACACCCTGTTCATCAAATCAATGAAAGCTATAAGAGCATTGGTTAGTCCAAATGACATAACTACAAATTCATAATGACCATACCGAGTTCTGAAGGTTGTTTTCGGGATGTCACTATCTCTGACTGTGAGCTGATGTTAACCGGATCTGAGGCCTATCTTTGAGAAATGACTAGCACCCTGAAGTTGGCCGAACATGTCATCAATCCTGGGAATAGGGTACTTATTCTTGATTGTGACTTTGTTCAACTGTCTATAATCAATGCACATCCTGAGAGACCCATCTTTCTTTTTCACGAATAACACTAATGCACCCCATGGGGAATACTACTAGGTCTGATGAAGCCCTTATCTAGAAGGTCTTTCAACTGCTCTTTCAATTCCTTAAGCTCAGTTGGAGCCATTATGTAAGGAGGAATAGAAATAGGTTGGATATGTGGAAAGATGTCAATTCCAAAGTCGATTTCCCTTTCGGGAGAAACTCCAGGAAGATCTTCTAGAAACACTTCTGGAAACTCATTAACTACTGAGACTTGCTCAAGAGTTGGGGTTTCAGAGCTTGATCGTTAATCCATACTAGATGATAAAGATAACCCTTAGAGATCATCTTCCTAGCCTTAAGATAAGAAATAAATCGACCCATAGGCACTAAGCTACTACCCTTCCATTCTAGGATTGTCTTGTCTAGAAACTGAAAATGAATAATCATGGTTCTACAATCGACTGAGGCATAAGAGGAATGTAACCAATCCTTGCCTACAATGATATCGAAGTATACCATTTCTAACCCTACAAGATCTGCTGAGGTGAATTTCTGGGAGACTGTGACATGGCAATTTCTATATACCCATCTAGCAATAACTGGGTCACCGACTGGAGTAGAGACTGAGAAGGGTTCGGAGAGAGATTCTGGACTGACACCGAAGTTTACTGTTATAAATGGAGTTACAAAAGAAAGAGTATCCCCTGGATGTAAGAATACATAAACATATAAATTAAAGACTCACAACGTACCAATAACCACATTAGGAGAATCTTTCTGATCCTAGTGAGCCTGGAGAGCATACAGCCTGTTTAGACGTTGACCGCCACCTGTACCAGATGAGTTACCCTGCTGAGTCGGGTGACCTGCTGGTGCTGCTAAAGTTGTAGACTGAGCCCTACCATTGTTACCACCCTGATTCTGTTTAGAAGATGGGCAATCCCTCAACCTTTGACCAATCTGACCACACCCAAAACATCTATCTTTCCCTGCAAGACACTCTCCCGGATGGTTCTTACCACACTTTGGACAAGTCGGGTAGGTTTTAGTAATGGAAACACTTCCCTGTGACTTAGATCTTGATGCCCTACCTTTCTAATCCTGTCGAGACATGGAGGATGGAACACTAGCTGATGAAGGTGCTGGAGTTAAAGATTTTAGCTGAAATTACGAGCGATTTCCACCACCCGATTTCTGTTGAGAATACTCATAGTTGCCTGTCCTAGCCTTTTTGTTCTCCTTAGCCTGTTCCCTAAGTTTATCTCTCCCAACCTGTTGAGCATGAGTCATGACCCTAGAGATGTTCATATCTTCCAGCAACATAGCATTTCCATATTCTGTTTTAACCAAGCCAGATACCCCAAATAGAAACTTACTCATCTAAGCACTGGAATCGGCAACCATGTGTGTAGCATACCTAGAGATTTGGGTGAACTTAAGTCTGTACTCTTGGACTGTCATGGAACCTTGTCTCAAATTCATGATTCTTGAGCCTTAGCCTCTCTCAACTCTCTTGGAAAGAACCATTCCAGAAAAGCTTCAGTAAACACTCCCAAGTCACTGCATTCTCACCCCTGTTGTCCTTCCACTGTGTAAACCATATGTGAGCCACATCCTTAATCTGGTAGGATGCCAACTCTACCATATCATTTCATGTCACTTGCATCACTCCAAATATTTTCTTGACCTTATTAATGAAGTTCAGGGGATCCTCACCAACATAAAACCCAAGAAACACATGTGGGTTCATCCTAAAAAAAGCACGGACCCTAGCTGCCTCTTTTCCACCACTAGCATTTGCAGGAACTAGAACATGTTGTTTGTTCTGGTTAGCTACACACTGGACCAACATTTGAATGGCATTCTGAAACTCTACATTCGAAACCTCATGCTCTGGGACTGGAGGAGTTGTGTTAGCATTGTGTGCATTAGCATTCCTGGGGTAAGCTCTACGAGGAGGCATGATCTGAAAACACATAACGATGGATTAGAAATGAGATCATACCAACATACGATAAGAATATCAAGAAAGTGAGGTTTTTCCTAAGACACTTCATAGTCTCCCCCTCATAGGTGTGGCACGCTTCATACTCATGAAAGGGACTCTACTTAGTGCGGCTTTCCAGACATTCTAGGACTCTTGAACCTAGTGCTCTGATACCAAGTTTGTCACGCCTCGAAGCTACCCCAGGGTGTAAACACGGGACTTAGGATCACGAGTGACCCCAAGATAAACCTGCTGGCATATCATAAGCATACTAAGGTAACTGAAATAAGACAATTATGTGCGGAAGCTTGAAACATATCATAAAATGATATGATGGGGAATACCCATTCTAAGTCTGAATATATAAAACTGATTTTAATGAAAACTGAAAGATCAAACTCAAACTGAATCTAGTACTATATTTGAATAAAAGCCTCTAAATGACTAGAGATGCCGAGACATGTCCCCAACTAGCTCTAACAAAACTGAAACTAAAGGACTGAAAATAGAAAGATAACATGTCAGTCGTCCTCAAAGAATGAGGAATCACCACGAACTGGAGACACTACAAGAAAGAAGGCATTTACCAATAAAAAAAATTGTTTCTATATATTGTGTATTGTTGTTAAAAGTACTTTTTGCAACGACAAGAAAGTTGTTGCATGTCGTTGCCTTAAACCCCGATGCGATAAGTATACGCAACAAAAAAAAATGTTGTTGCAAAATGTTAACTAAGCGCAACAAAAAATGTCGTTGCCACAAATTATATTAAGCTGTTAAAAAGTCTAGTTGTAGCTTAAAATGATATCTAGCAATAAAAAGTTATTGTTGCAATAAATATTAGTTTTTTTCCAACAATATTATTGTTGCCATAAAATTATTGTCAGAGCCACACAATTTCAATTTCCTCCTAATCATTCAATGAACTCTAATAAAAGTCATAAATTGAAAATGACGTAATTCTCAAATGCATATAAATAAACATATTATATAAATGTAAAGATCAATACATAATTTTTTTGCAAAAGATAAATTTCTAGGCCAATGTGATTTCTTAAAGTATATTTTGCTTACAAAAAGAACAAGAAATCAATATTTAATATCATAAAATTATAGAATCTTCTTTCAACAAATTGGCATTGTTAGACCACATTCCCATTTGTATTGATTTGCACCTGCCATCCTACAAATGAAAGTATAATTATATATTGTTAAAACAAATTAATACAAAGTATAAACTAACAAAGAGTGAAATAAGTGCATGTCTACATGAAACTCATTGGACTTCAATTTTAATACATAAATTACCTACACAAGGTGAAAAATGAGCTAGAATATCTACTACAAGATCAATTATTGATCAACAATTATAATTATGTATAGATGTTAATTATAGCATTCATGATAGACTACTTAGTATGATATCATAAAATCCAATATCTTCATGCTCACCAAATTAGTTACTCCGTTCCATATTATAAGTCACCTTTTTCCATTTGCACTTGCATTAAGAAATAAGGTAATGACAACTTTGTAATAAATGATGAAATGTTAGATTTCAAAAATATAAATGCATTTGGATGACTATTTAAATTTTACTTTTTAGAGCCAAATTTTTTCACCAATTGATCCAAAAAAATTTTAAAATCAAGTTTTTCCCACCTCAATTTTCTTATATATTTTGTGTATAATATTTTTTTATATTTTTATATATAAATTCTTAAAGCAAACATGACAACATCACAAAATATTCAAATTTCACTACTGCAAATTGATCTAAATTTTTCTACTGAATCTGATGTTATTGAAAATGAAATTAGATGACAAATGAATTTTAGTTCTAGTTCGACAAATCATTTGTTTTTTTATTTAAATGGTGCATAACTCCTTTATTTGGATGTTGATTTTTCTCAATTTGGCCTTCACATGTTTTGGTTGAGTCTTCTATTTTTACATCCTTTGAACTTTTTGAAATGTCATCTTCCTTGATAAAATTTGTTGAAGCTTCAACTTTCAAGATTATTTTTGAATCTTTTTTCATCTTTTATTTTAAATTTGTTTGTTGATATTTTTTTTCAAAATCAGATTTTATAGAATAAGTAGTGAATAAAGAAAGTAATTAATTAATGAATGAAGTACTCTCCCAATGAAATTAATTACTTGTAGATTTCCTAGGTTAGTCAAAATAAATACATTTTCAAGATTAATTAATTAATCAATCAAAGGTATAATGGGTAAAATATGGTAATTTATGCATAAATTTTATAAAATGACATATATTGTGGTCTAACTATTTTTAGAAAGGGGTAACTTATAATATGGGACGGAGGGAGTATTTTTGTTGTCATAAAATAGGAACTTGTCATGTTCAATAGAAGTTGCCTGAAGTCAAAGAACAAGTCAAGAAAAATAAATCTTAATACTAGATAAATGCATCACCCAAATGACATTAACTTGAAAAATAAGAGCTGCCAAAGAACCACCAAAATTCCTATCAGCCATAGTACTAACAATGCTAATTATTATACTACATCTTAAAAAATATTATACTTAAGGCCGCATGTTTTTTTTTCATAAATTCACTATCATCTAGCCACCAATTTCATTAATGAAAAAAAAAAGAAAAGGCGCCAATTGCATTGTGTAGTTAGTCTACTTCCTCTGTTTTATAATTTTCAGTTACTATTTAGCAACGAGCACTATATTCTCTCTTTACATTTAAAAAAAATATTGCAGTCTCTTAAACATTTTCATGATTAACAATTGCATAAAGAAATTCATTGAATAATAGAAATAAAATGATTGTTTGTAATATAAAGACATGCTTACCTACCAAAATATTCTTCTGATTAGTTGAATTCATCTAAACATTATTACTATTCATTACCCCTTATAGAGAGTGCTTTCAAGTATTTATTTTTTCACATTTGTCATAAGGCATAAAATCTGCAATGAGGCATGGTATACATTAACATAGGCATAACTTTTAAATATAAGCATAGATGCTGCACATGAATATTTAGACTTAGTCTATTCGGACCAAGACATGATTTTCTATAACCAAAAAAAGCATAGGCATAAATTTTAAAATAAGCAAGATGCTGCACATAAAAGTTTGGACATATATACAATAGAAATAATATATTCAGTGATATCCTACAAATGAAATCTAGAGAGAGTAGAATGTATACCTACCTGTGTGTAGATAAGTTATTTTAGATAGACCCTCAATTCACAAAAAGCGTGATCAAATCAAGATTTAAAAAATTTATAAAAACACCAAATTAAAATGTCAAGAATACACAAAGATCAACAAGAAGAAACTAGTAGGGCATTAGATATACTAAACATGAACAAATAGCAAAAACAAACTAGAAAAATTAAAATCAGATTTGCATTTCTTAAAATAAGTTGTGAGTTTCTCCTCCCTAATCATTTTGTTCTTCACCAAGCATATGAAAACAAGACATCAACCTTTAAACTGTACTCTAATATAACAAAAAAAGATATACAAGACTTTAAAACACCTTGGCATACCAAAATGCACCTTTTTGTGAACTTAAACTAAAATTAAACTAGCTAGCTTTATGTCAAGCCTTCAATTTTACTTTGACAGGATGATAATCCTCTAATTGGAGCACTTATTTATTAGAATAGGATAAATAGTCAAGAGAATAATATATCGAAACTATTTGTGAAAGAAAAAAGAGAAGAAAACTCGGTGAAATAGAAGTTTGTTTAAAGTAGAAATGACCTCAAAATAGATCACAATGTTAAGCTTTGTTGTTTCTGCAGAACCCTCTAGATCAGTCAAAGACGTAGCCTACAATTATATTCTAAAAAAACCTAGTCCTTTTCAATTGACGCACAAAGCAAATAATAATTTTGATAATTGAATTTGGTTTCTTTTGGTAAATTCTCAAACAACAATTAAGTAGTGAAAACATTTGACTTGTCGAAGTGAAGAACAATTAAGTACATGCTTATATGATAAAAGAAATTCACTTTTGATTGTGCAAAATGTATAACTCCAGTCATTATTCATGAGACTTCCTTCGAACATAAAAAGCAAATAAAACACATGCATATGATCTAATATTAAAATCTAATAGTTAGAAGTATGACCAATCAGTAAACTATATTAATCCAAACTAGTTGAACTGGGTAAATAATACTCTGTACCAATTTCACTGTATTAGGACCAATTAAATAAAATTATAGCATAACACAAAAAAAGGTGAAAAAATTGAAGAGTTAGAATTGAGATATTAACTTGTTCAGATCGGAAGAATTAGGGGAAATTCAAAACCTTTTGGGTTGATCGGAACAAATTTTTTTTATTCGATGGTATCAAAAGGCAAAAGCTGCAAAAACCTACCGATGATAATAGAGTTACCGATGACGTATGACAGAGATGGTCCTCTTCGACATAACCTCATGAGCCAAATTCTTAGTATTGTATTTGTACAAATAAAAAAGAAAAAAATACCTTCACTTTGAAATCTAAAAATATAAGAAATCTTATGTATAAAATAACAGTAATGACTACATTAGAGGGGAAGAAGCTTACAATTTCAAACATGTTGAGACTAAGTATTGAACTATAACTGATAACCTGACCAATAAACTAGAATCTGACTGTGGGAGATATTGTTAACCGACATATAACCATGAGAGCTATCCGTGGAGTCCGATGTATCACCCCATCAAGAGGACCCAATATACATTGCCAAGGGTATAAAGGCATGACTGGCGTGATCACTAAAATTGATGCCATAGAGGGGACTTATCCTATGGGGGCACGTAGTTCTGGGACTATGAGGGTGACTGACCCTTAGTCTACTCGGTATTAAGCCTACTCCCAAGTGATTATGTAAATTACACATTATGAGTGAATTTCTATAATACTGAATAGCTCAAGATACTGACATGCTAACTGAAAATGCAACATTAACATACTGATAATGAAACATTCTTAACTGAGGCATGTATATTTGAAATAACTAACCTAGCAAGTGTAATTCATGAACTAAACGAATCTACACATCTAGGGTTCTAAGTTTCATGCAAGAACTAAGCAACAATTCTACAAAAATATGATAATCTGATTTGGATTAGTCTAACAACTAAATCACAACATAAATCTGAAATCTAGAAACCCTAGGTCTAAGAATGATGTAGAGAATCAAGAATCTGACTTAATTCTAGGGACCTAATGGGTTAAAGGAACCCAGTAGTGAAATCCCACATACCTGGTGACAAAATTCACGGAGACATCTTTAATTTTGGGGCTGGAACTGAAGGAATCATGGTTGTGTTCTTGGAGATGTCTTGGTCGACTTTTGCTCCTTTTTGTTCAACTTGATGAATTTTTGGAGAATGAGTTGACTAGGTTAAGTTCTAATTAAGTTACTAGGCTAAAGCTGACTAAAACAACGTAGTTTAGGGGTCCAACGCATAGGAAAAATACCAAATGACCCCTGACTTAAAAGTTGTCGGGACAAACTAACGGACTGACCGACAGACCATCGATTCTTCAGAGAAGGGATTCTGGGGTCTCAATCCACGGACTAGGACAACGACCCGTGGTCGGACCAACGGTCTATGGGCCGACCCTTAGACAATTTTTTGGAATTTTTTTTCTTGGAAGGGCTGCAGGTGGCCATCCACAGACTCCACCTACGGTCTATGGGTTGTGGCCATCATTGTCACCCATAACTTCTGAATATATGCATTTTGGTCTACCTAGGATACGGGGTGTTATATGAGGACTCACCACTGATACTACTGAATTGGAGATCGTGAATCTATCTATACGTGATCTGAATGCTTAGGACCCGAACTTACATCACTAGAAGATGTAGCGCAGAGTATGCATCAGTACTTGAAAGGTACTGAGCATGCATGATAAGAGAAAGCTGAACAACATATACACAACTTAAATAAAGCATGATGAGCAATGATATAAGATGAACATGATGAATATACTGAACATGAACTAAACTGAATGCAATGATCAAGTATATAACATGCTGAAACTGAATACTGAGATATAACTGGTAACTTGGTCAATGCACTAGAATCTGACTGTGGGAGCTACTAATAACCAACATAAAACCACGTGAGCTAAACGTGGAGTCCTATGTATACGTCCCATCGAGAGGACCCAATATACCTTGCCAGGGGTATGAAGGCATGACTGGTGTGATCACTAAATTTGATGCCTACAGAGGGGACTTAACCTACGGGGGCACGTAGTTTTGGGATTATGAGGGTGACTGACCCTATTCCACTCGCTATTAAGCCTACTCCCAACTAGCATGTATACAATACAACATTACTGAATATAAACTGGATAGCTCAAAATTCTGACATCCTAACTGAAAATGCAACATTAAGTACTAATAATGAAACATTTGTAGACTGATGCATGTATATCTGTATAAACTGATCTAGCACGTGTAATTATTGAACTAAACGAATCTACATAACTAGTGTACTGAATTTCATGCAGGAATTAAGCAACATAGTTACGAAAACATAATATTCTGATTAGGATTAATCTAACAGCTAAATCACAACAATAATATAAAGTTCTAGAAACCCTACGTCTAAGCATAATGAAGGGATCAAGAATCTAACTAAATTCTAGGGACTAATGGGTGAAAGGAACCCACTAGTGAAATTCCATATACCTGGTGATGAACTCCATGGAGAAATCTTTCGATTTCGGTGCTGGAACTGAGGGGAACTTGTTGCGCTCTTTGAGTGGGTTGGTCGACTCTTTCTTCTCCTTTTCGTTCAAATTGGATGAATTTTGGAGAATGAATTCACTATGGTAAGTTCTGATTATGTTACTAGACTAAAACTGACCAAAATGACGTAGTTTGGGGGTTAAACGACGTAGTTTAGGTGTCCAAAGCATAGGGAAAAGACCAAAATGACCCTGACATAAAAGCTGTCGGGGCCAACCGACCGGCCTGACCGACAGACCTTTGATCGACTAACGGCTCATCCTGTCAGTCTGTCAATCGACTTCAGAGGAGGGGTTCTGGGGGTCTTGATCCACGGTCCGTGGTCTGACATATAGTCCGTAGGTCCGACTGTGGGTCAACCCTTAGAAGATTTTTTTCAGGGTTTCTGGTGAGGGGCTGCAGGTGGCCAACCACGGACCCCACCTACGGTCCATAGGTGGCCCCGTTAGTGGCACCTGCAATTTCTAGAATTCTACATTTTTGGTTTTCTAGAATAATATGGGGCGTTACAAAGATTTCACTGAGGGTCATGTAATAGGTTGGTGAGTATCATATAATAATAAAAAGATAATTAAGTAGGATTTAATTTTTAAAATATTTGAAAGTAGTATAAAATTTCTTCTAAATGTAATTTCTTCCAAAATTGGAAAAAACAATAATTTAATACTATAATAAAATATATTTGCTATAAACTTATGACCATATTTTGTGAATACTACTTATTCTAATTTAAACAATACTAATTATTTTCCTTATAACAAAAGATTGACTCAAAAATCTTTGCTAGTATAACACAGGATCCAAAAGCTACATATAATTCAAGAAGATACACCCTCATTTAAATTTATTCCGAAATAGTTATTGTTGATAGTAAAAATTTCTCTAATTCAAACTACTCAAAAAATTTCATATATATGTAAGGGTCCAAAAACAAGAACAAGAACAAGAACAACAACAATTATGGAATATTGATTAACCTCAAAACTAATTTAGGAAAAAAATTCACACAGGGTCATGTAATAGGTTGGTGCGTATCATATATCAATAAAAAGACAATTGAGTTGGATTTAATTTTTAAAATATTTGAACGTAGAATAAAATTTCCTCTAAATGTAATTTATATCAAAATTGGAAAAAATAATATTGTAATACTATAAGAAACATATTTGCTATAAACTTATTACCATGTTTTGTGGATACTAGTTATTCAAAATTAAAGACTACTAATTATTTTCCTTATAAGAAAAGATTGACTTAAAATGATTGGCTAGTATGGATCCAAAAACTACATATAATTCAAGATGATACACTCTCATTTAAGTTTATTCCAAAATAGTTATTGTTGACAATAAAAAATTCTCTAATTAAAACTACTCACAAAAATTCAGAATTAAAAAATTTCATATATATATATATATAAAGGTCAATCTTAGGCAAAGACAAAAATAGGAACAACAACAATAAAGTTATTCTTGAACAAACACATATATCATCATAATACTCCTCTTTAGCATTGCCTAGAAACAAAGCAATATTTGCTTTGATTGAAAATGAAACTGATAGAAAAGTCTCATACAAGAAAAGACACAAAGGGTTCTTGAAAAAGGCACAAGAACTCATTACTCTTTGTGACATTGAAATGGCTGCCATCATCTATAGTCCTTATAGTGATGAACCTAAGGGTGTTTCCCAATCATAGTGCTGCGATCAACACCTTTCAAAATTTTAAAGAATTGACAACATTGGAGAGATAAAAAAATATGGTGACAAGAGATGAATTCACCGAGGAAAGAATCAAGAAGTTGGAGAAAAACCTACTAAAGGTAAAAAGGGAAAATAGGGTAAAGAAAATTACGAATAAGATGCATGAAGTGTTGAATGGAAAAATAATTTCTGTTGACATGAATCCTTGCTATCTCAACGATCTAAGTTACGTGATAAAAAAGAACCTTGAACTGGTACGTGAAGCAGTGAGAAAGAATGTTAGTGATGAGGGGTCTACATCCAATGTCCCTCAATCCACGCCTTCAACAACAATGACTTTTATGATGCCTTCATCAATTATAGATCCTCCACTGTATGCTCCAGTGCCCTCTCTAATGACACTACAAATGGAACCTTCAGAGGAGATCCCCACAATGGGTACATTAATTCAAGTGAATAACTCCCAGAACTACTCTAGTGACATTCCAGAAAGTCCTTCATTGATTGAGTTACTAAATTGGAATAATGATGATGTCGTGACTTTGTTGGATGACCTATCACTAAACAGTATTAATGATCAAGATCCAAAGCCCACCAATAATATATAAAGTCTTTGTACTAGTGTGTTTCGCTTATTATTATTGTTATTATTATTATTTTTATTATTGTTATTTTTATTATTTTTCTTATTATTATTATTATTATTGTTGTTGTTGTTGTTGTTGTTATTATTATTATTATTATTATTAATATTATTGTTATTTTTTTTTATTTATTATTGTTATTATTATTATTGTTATTATTATTATTATTGTTATTATTATTATTATTGTTATTATTTTTGTTATTATTATTATTATTATTATCATTATTATTATTATTATTATTATTATTATTGTTTGATATGTTCATGTGGTCTCATGGACAATTTATGTCTTTAACATTTTGCATGTCTAAATGTGGTATAGGATTTTCCATATCACTTTTTATTTGTCCTTATATTAGGGGTCTGTATGTCGTGTTTGATGAGTTATTTTTCAAAGTTTGTTATTTCACTCACTTATTAAATATATGAACAATTTACATTATAACTATGATATTCTAGACTAAAATATATTATATAAAATGTTTTCTTTATCGAAACACAACCATGTAAGTTAATATTTTAATTTGATTTTTACTCATTTGTTCGTAAATTTAGAAATGTTGAAATATGAAAAATTATTAAGATAATATAACAACTGATCAAATATTATGAATTTCTACTCTAAATTTAAGAATAAAGAAATAACAACAGTATGAGATATTACTTGTCCTGATCCGATTTGTCGAGTCATGATGGAACCTAGTATAACCCCCCAGTAGGTAAGCCAACCCGTACCCAGAATGACATGTAATGAGTATAAGAGTAGAACTAAATAGAAATAGCACTAGCATTAAGAATAAGACATACACCGAAGAAAACCAAAAACTATATTTAAAAGAAACCCTCCCAGAAACTAGAAATCATGAGTACAAAGCTATCTTATATAAAAATACAAGTCCCAAAAGTGGAACACAACAAGATCACTCAATGAAAAAATAATAGCTTAACATATATACACAAAACGACATACTGATCCAAGATGCCAAGTCCTCATCCTCATCTCTAATACCCAAATATTGTAAAAGATAACACAAACCATCACCGCTGATAGCTGGTACTTGGACCTGCATCACGAAAAAGATGCAGAGTTTAACATGAGTACTAAAACAAAGGTACTCACTAGGCATTGTCATCCGATTGAGCAAGAGAGGTTAAAACAGTATGAAAAGATAGAATCTAGACACAAACAAAGGTCAAAGGGAATGTAAAGGAAAGCATATATACGAGCATACCTAAGTACTGCTAAACTAAACTTAACTTGACCTCCATAAGCCCATAAGGTATACTCATGTGCATATTTATGCAAAACCTGAACGGATCCCTATATGCCCGAAAGGTATGAAAAATAGCTAAGTCCACTAAGAGAAGAGTACCACAAACCTAAAGTTGGGCTCCCAGGCTAAATAAACATCATATCTAGTCAACTCCCAGCCAGCACGCAAGAGTGACAATCAATCTAGGCCGCCCATCCAACCAGTCCACTCCTAAGGGTGTAAAGTGCCCAACTACAAAGAGGATTGGTTTGGAACCCTGTAAACACAAATGAGATATGCAAACCAATTAAAAATGACATTTTGGACTCAATAGAGCAGACATAATTTCCATACAAGGTCGACTTGATAGAATATGGGTCCCATACTAAACCTAATTTCAAGCCAAAATCCACAAGGGGCTCAAAATTAGCCCGAAGTGCTCGAGATCCAAACAATAGGTCGTTCTAGACCAAACACAACATTCCGGAGCTAACTGAGATGGAACAATTCTCATCCGAACTCGTCCACTAAGAATTTTGACAAAAGTCAAACTTAGGTCTTAACTTGGAAGTTAAAATATCTAATCGCACAGACACGTATTGAAAGAATCGCGAGTCACGGTGACAATGTTACTAGCCCAATTTGACCATTCCAAAGTTGATGAAATTGTCAGAATTGGATTCTAAGATCATTTCTGAAACTCTTTATCAGAATTGACTGTAAAATTTTCAAAAGCTCCAAGACACTAAAACTTACAAATAAATCAATCAAATGACCGAATTGTTATTTCCAGCAAGTCATAAAATGACTTGGGATTTCTTTATGAATGTTTTAAATGATGAACAGGTGACATAAATAAAAAATTACCCGGAGGTCATTACAACATAGTCTACTAAAAAAGACTTTCATCCGCGAAAGTAAAAGTCAAGAAGTACTTGAAGGCTTAAACAATCCAGGAAAGTGCTCCCGGATATCAATCTCAATCTCCCAGGTAGTATCCTTAACCTGACGATGTCTCCAATAGACCTTATCCACAATAAAGGCTCTTGAACGCAACCGCCACACATCTTTGGCAAGAATATTAACTAGCTCCTCCAAGAGTGTCAAAAAGTCATCAAACTATACTTCATCATACTGAAGCACATGAGACTCATTAAGAACATACCGGTGCTGCCATAAAACATAAAAGATTGGGTGAATAGCCGAGAATATTAGAGGTAGAGACAACTCGTATGCAACCTCACCAACTGTCTAGATGATCTCAAAAGGCTTAATATACCTAGGGCTAAGCTTTCCCCGCCTCCCAAATATCATCACAACATTCATGGGTAATACATCGAAGAAGAATGTATCACCAACTGTGAACATCAAAGGCCTATGATTAGCATAACTTATGTGCCTACTCTAAGTTGTCTAAAGCTTGTCTTGAATCACCCTCACCTGGTCCAATGCCTTCTAAATCAATTCCATACCATGCGGGCAAGGCTATGTACACTCAAGTTATTCAACCAAAGAGTGAAAATGCCTACAATATATATAACACCTCACAAATTAGAAAGCCAAAGTTGTAAAAGAAATGTCTCATTTTGAGCTACTCGTCGTGTCCTACCACACCAATCTATGCTTTGTAAAAGTTTTTGTGGGTCGTAGATGGATCTGGAAGGTGTGAGGTTGAGTATTTTGAAATTTCATGTTTCTGATATTTGACATACGAGTAACCAGGACGAGTCGCAGGAAGTTTGATGGGTCGTATGATGGTTTTATAGAACGATTCCAAACTTAGTAGAATTGACATGCCCCAAGGCTACCCCCTGGGCATAAACACGGGACTTAGGATCACGAATAACCCAAGCTAACCCTGTGCTTTCATATCATAAGAATACTTAATATACCTATGAAAAAATGAACTAATGGGGATGCTAAACAAGAGATAACTATATATATAATTCTAAGAGTTTAGTGTTACTGAACAATCACTCAAAAACTAACGCTAAATCTAAACTATGTTTGAAAAAGCCTCTAAGTGACTAGAGTTGCTTGGACATGTCCCCAACTAACCCTAGCAGAACTGAAACTGAAAAAAAAGACTAAATTTGAAAATATCTCTATTGTCTTCGAAGTATGAGGACTCACCACTAAAGCTGATGAATATGGATTGGGAACCAATCTACGTGTGATATCAAGGCTGAGGACCTGAACCTACATCATTAAAGGATGTAGTGCAGAGTATGCATGAGTACTTGGAAGGTACTGGGCATGCATGATAGGATAAAAGTTGAACAAACATATAAGCTGAACAAAGAATAACTGAGCAATGATATAATCTGAACATAATGGAAATACTGATATATACTGAAAAGAATTGAACTGAATACAATGACCAAGTACATAACATGCTGATATTGAATACTGAAGTGTAACTAAACACCTTGTCAAATGCACTAGAGTCTTATTGTGGGAGCTACTATTAACTGACATAACCCCACGTGAGTTAACCGTTGTGTCCGATGTATACACCCCATCGAAGGGCCTAATATACCTTGCCAGGGATATAAAGGCATGACTGACGTGATCACTAAAACTAATGCCCATAGAGGGGATTTAACCTACGGAGGCACGTAGTTCTGGGACTATGAGAGTATGCTGAAACCCTAGTCCACTCGGTACTAATCCTACTCTTAACTTAATATGTATATGATACATTATGACTGAAATATTGAAATACTGAATAGCTCAAAACACTGACATGCAAATATGAGAATGTAACAATTATATACTGGTAATGTGACATTCAACAACTAGAGCATGTATATCTATTTAACTAACCTAGCATGAGTAATTCATGAACTAAGAGAATCTACACAACTATGGCTGAGTTTCATGCAAAGAACTAAGCAACAATTCCATGAAAACATGATAATTTGATTAGGAATACTCTAACAACTAAATCGCAACTAATATCTAAGATTTTAGAAACCCTAGGTATAAATAAAACACAGAGAATCAAGAATCTGACTGAATTCTAAGGATCTAGTGGATGAAAGAAATCCACCAGTGAAATCCTACATACCTGATGACAAATTTCACAGAGAAATCTTTTAATTTTGGGACTGCAACTGAAGAAAAGTTATTGCATTCTTGATGGGGTTGGGTCACCTCTTTTTTCCTCTTTTGTTCTAAGCTTGGTGAATTCTAGAGAATAATGGTTTAGGGTAAGTTCTGACTAAGTTACTAGGCTTAAGCTGAGTAAAACGACATAGTTTAGGCATAAAACAACGTAGTTTAAGTGCCCAACGCATAGGGGAAAGGACCAAAACGACCCTTACTTAATTTTGATGAAGCCCATCCACGGATGGACCTACGGTTCGTTGTTTGACCTACCGGCCATCATTTGGGTTCGTCGTTCATGATCTTCCCGATAGGGCTTCACTAAAATGAGCATAACATTTTACTCGGAGATAGGATTTTAGCAAAATCGGTGGCGTTGCAAAGAGGATTTAATTATCTTTCATTTGACAGGTCTTGGGCTACTTATATCCTTATGTTCTAAGACTTATGACCGTTTGAAGTTGACCTAACATCAATTTCCCTCTAGTTGACTGCTGACCCTCACCTACGGTCCGTAGGTCCAACCACGAACCGTACTGGTCGACCGTGGGTGGGATCAGAGACTATAAAGATTTGGGCCTTAACGATAGAACCCCAACTCTGGTCGATAGTCCCACCTACAGTCCGTGGGTGGTTCTGTTGGTACTGGCACCAGATTTTCTGAAAACTAGAATTTTCTTCATTTTGAGACCCGTGGTGTTAAAATATCTCCCCCTTGGGAACATTCATCCTCGAATGAAGTCAAAATAAGCTGCGTATGGGGGGAAGAAATCCCTACCACTAAGTTCTAGAAACTGATATCTAACTAAATTGAGTTCCAAGATAATGCAAATA
The DNA here is from genome assembly GCA_029582725.1 of Solanum chiquidenum. Lineage (NCBI taxonomy): Eukaryota > Viridiplantae > Streptophyta > Magnoliopsida > Solanales > Solanaceae > Solanum > Solanum chiquidenum. Next base: position 27,731 of record JAJOOS010016177.1, read on the forward strand.
TGCTGAAATGCAAGAACAACTGAAGGAACATGATACTAAGAATGAATTTATGCATGAGTAAACTGAGATACTGGAGAGGAAACTATTATCTCAAGCTGAAACGGAATTGGAAGGAAAGAGATGAGGATAGTTGGCTTTCATGGCTGTTTCTGCTTTTCAAGTTTTTCAAATCTCATCACCCCCTTCATAGGTGATACTTTTAGGAAAATCCAATCATCTATCTCAAACTCTAAGTCCCTTCTCCTTACATCTGCATAGGACTTCTGTCTTAAGTCTATTTCTGACGAGCTTAAATTTTCCCCATAGCTTCATAAACCGAATCTGGCCCAATCAAGGTTGCTTCACCTACTCATCCACCTTAGGAACACATAAGCGACCATCTCCCCCTTAGGAGAAAACTTCTACTTTCTGTTGATTAACTTCACCTTCCAACTGGAATAATATAGGATCACTGTCCTATTTTTCCTCAACTTACGCTACCAATAAAGGTTCTGATCTATTCTAGACTATCATACCACAATCTGATGTGTCCGTAAGACTAACTCCTAAGCGAGCAAGTCGAAGAACATCGTTTTCTAATTCCTTCCTTTTTTCCCCTCAATATGTTCTACACTACCCTTTAGAGATCATCTTTATGGCTTTAAGGCAAGAGATAAATCGACATATAGGCACTGAGCTACTATGCTCTTATTCTAAGACTGGCTCATTTCGAAACTGAAACCGAACGATCCTAGTTCTACAATCAATTGAAGCATGATCTTAAACACATAACGTCGAATTAGAAACGAGAAGCTGCATCATATCTTATGCACGATAAGAGTAGCAAAGAGAGTGAAGTCTTCCTAAAACACTTCGCAGCCTCCATCTAATTAGATGTGGTGCACTTCACACCCCATGAAAAGGACTCTACTTAGTGCGACTTTTAGACATCCTAGGACTCTTGAACCTAATGCTCTGTTACAAAGTTTTTCACACCCTGAGGCTAAATCCTAGGCGTAAACATGGGACCTAGTATCATGAATGACCCCAAGCTAACCTTGAGCCATCATATCATAAGCAAACTGAATATATCTATGAAAAGATGAACTTATGCAGAAGCTAAACAAGAGATAACTAAATGATGGGAAATACCCAAAACTGGTCTGAATATATATATATAATTCTAAGAGTTTAGTGATACTGAACAATCACTCAAAAACTAATGTCTCAAAAAGCCTCTAAGTGACTAGAGTTGTTGGGACATGTCCCAGCTAACCATAGTAGAACTGAAAGACTTAATTTGGAAACATTTCTATTGTCTTCGGTAACACCCCAGATTTGTGAAGGAAAAAATTGTAGAATTTTCAGATCTGGCAGGTGCCCAATCCGCATCAGGAGTTGGACAGCTTTTAAGTCAAGGGTGTTTTTGTCTTTTCCCACTCTTCTTTTAAGTCCTAAACTAAAAGGGTTTAAGTTAGTCATTTAAAATCCTAGAAACCTAACAAGAACTTACCTAAGTCATTTAATTACTAAAACAAAAGAAAAGAAGAGAGTAGAGATAGGGACTGCTGAAACCCTAGCAAAACACTAGCCGCCGCCGGAGAAAGCTAGAAAGTCGCCGGAAAGGTCAAGTCCAGCCCTAGTTGATAGTTTTTCGTGGAGATTTCATCACCAGGTATGTTGGATTTCATTAATGGGTCCCTTTCGCTCGTTAGATCCCTAGAATTCAGACGATTCTTGATTCCATGCTATGAACGAAATTAGGGTTCTTGAACGTTTCTTGATTATTGGGTTCTTAGCTGTTAGAATGATCCAAATCAGATTAGTATATTAATATTTTGTTTATTGCATGAATTCAAGAACCCTAGCTATGTATTTCTTTAGTTCTTGAATTACACATGCTAGGTCAGATATTTCAGTTATTCAGTTATACATGCCTCAGTTATTAATGCATCAATATCAGTTTAATTGTTGCATTCTCAGTTTGCATGTTTAGTTCGACCTATCCAGCAACTTACAGAAAT
>JAJOOS010016178.1:0-26074 GCA_029582725.1 Solanum chiquidenum
CCATCTACGGACCGTCAAATGGGCACCGTGGTTCCACACTTGGTCAGATTTCCCTGATTTGCCTCCATGCCTTGGCTGCTGATCTATGACCACCATCTACGGAGCGTCAATAGACCTACGGTCCGTAGATCACTCCGTAGATGCCCTTTTCTGCATCCCTTTCAGCTGCCTCTTTACTTCTGCGCCTGAACATCTTTCCTGTAAAATATGATAAAAACACATAAAAACCAATACAACAAGGCCCTAGACACACACAACTTGTAAGTGAAATGTATTAGAAATACCGTAAACTCACGGTATATCAGGCCACCAGGCACATACCTTTACACTTTATTAGCTCTATATCTTGACACCCTCATGTCTCCTACTTTCCAATGATATGTGATGTAGGTTAAAAACCTAAGTTTGGGGTAGAAAAAGCGAATGATGTTGAAAGGTTGTCAAAGCCTAAGTGTGGGGGTTTATGCAACAATAAAACAATGAGGTTTGATCTGCAAGCGTAGAGCACCATATTCTTAAGTTTGTATGGTGATAAAAAAGAAGTTCATAAGTGAAGAAAAATAAATAAAGTATGAATGCTAGCTCATCGTATGCACACGCCTCAAATGTGTAGAAGAATGGAAGCTGAAACAAGTGAACATTATAACCAAGGAGGAAAAAGGAGGAAACCAATAATAAAAATATGTGAAAGGTAAGCTCAAGTGACGAAGAATTTGAAGCATTAGGGAGGCCTCTTAGTCACTTGACCAAATGACACTCTACATTTTTCCCAAGCATAATCTGAACTAGCAAGTCCTTGGAGATTTTGAATCGTGCCATCTACGTTAGTGGTGATGTACATATAGGCAAGCGTATGGGTCAATGTGCATATTCTTGAATTCTTTTGTGAGATTTCCATGATCCCTTGAATTGACATTCGTAATTGTGTGTGAGATTCTCTCCTGTAATAGTGGTGTTACATCCTTCATATAAATTGGGATGCCTTGATTTCAATTGAGTATTATGAATGTGATATATTTTTGTGAATCATTGGGAAAATCAAGAAGGATGATATGATTTACTTGAGATGCTTTGAGATTGTGCTTCAAAGACAAATTGTCCTAGCGTTGTGCGTTAATTTTTTTTGCTTAAAACCTTCGCCTCATAGATAATGGTGGAACCAATACTGAGTGGTGCCCATTTAGAGTCTTTTTTCGAAGTCTTTTTATTTCTTTTTTTAATCAAATCAAATATATGATTATGAAAATCCTATCTTGGGTGTAGTTGAGCTTGAATCATAAGCTTATTGAATGCTTTGGTTGTGGATAAACAATAGTTCAAGTTTGAGAGTTTGATGAGTTAGTATTTTACTGACTCACTAGATTCAAATTCGTGAATAATTCACATATTTTAATGCTAATTGAAGGAACTTTAGGCCCTAGTTTTCTCTAATTCAAGCATTCTTTGGAAAAAAGCAAGTTTGATTGATTTGAAGTCGAAAATAACTGAAGCACATTGACGATGAAACTGGTGTCCTGTAAGAACATACAACAACTTGTGAGCTAACCGCCAGCTTGAATGGATCTAAGATGCCCAGTACTGGCATTGTAATTGGTATGGTACAATGATTTATTGGTGATTCACTCTTCCCAACACGGATACTCATGTGAGAACTGAAGGTCAGTACAAGAAGGCGATTGCTACTTGATGATTGGTATTTTTCACTCATTTAAGGTCCATTAAGTCCAATAATTAGTGTCCTGAATACCTAATTTTGTCCTATTTTGATAAAATGTTTGTGATTTAAAGCTATGAAGGGAATTTGACAAGGCAATGAATGAAGTTTGAAAGAATGGCCAACAATATAAAAAGAAGTTCAAACTACAGAATTTTGATCACCTAACAAGAAGGGAGGATCGGAAACTGAGCATGACCTTGCACAAAATGGCAGTTCAAAGCACTTATGTCTATCAAGTAAGGTCTGCAGACTACAGTAGAGAAGGCAATGCACCGAATGAGAAACGTGGTCTTGGTGAACATCGCCCAAAGTGGCAGTGTGGAAAGGTGAAACAAAGTGGTATTCGACGATTCACCGAATGTGAAAGGCTGACTCAATCCAGTTTGCCAACTGAGGTTCAAACACCTGAGGCCTAGAGCATGAAAGGATGAGCCGAGAAAAGAAAGGTGATTCACCAAACAAGTTTGGTGAACCCGACTAATGTCGTCAAGTTAGTCGCAAAATGGATTTTGGGCTGAATTTGGGGAAAATATAAATAGCCCAAAGAACATAGTGTTTGGGGAGTTCTCTTTTTAGATGTTTTTGGGAGAGAATTGAGTTTGTGAAAGTTTTAGAAAACTACACCTTTAAAGAATAGTTTTCTAGCTTTTGGGGTTTCAAAACATGGTGTTTGAATTTGATAAATTGAAGATGAATCCAAAGTGGATTTACTTGTAATTTCTTGTTTCAAGTTACCCATGGCTGCTTTCATGAAAGGTATAATATATTTACTTTTTATGATGGATCGTTAAAACTCCATGATCTGGGGTGCAAATATGGAGTTGGATGTTGATTTAATGTTATGGGTATTGTGTTATGCTCTGTTTTGTTGTTGTTCATACCTAGATTTTGTCTATTTGACACGGGCTTAACCTATGGGATAAAGGTTGCAAACATAATTCCTACTTCCAATCTCTTGTTGATTCTCGAAATATATTGATTCAAGTTGGTAATTAATTCAATACTACCAATTTAGGTTTGATGTCTGTAAATTGATTGAAAAAGAGGTTATGGGTTGGATCTATTTTCCGTGTTCTTAAAAGAGAGAATAGAGTAAGGTATTGAGTTGTTTAGGTCGGAATTTAGATGAGATCAAAAAGAGATTCTATGTATAGATGCCTTGAGATCAAAAGATGATTAGCGTCAATGAAGATGACTTAGACTATTCATGAATGTCCATCACTATAGAGCAACACAATTACCCCTATGTGACATCTATTTCCAATCCCCGCACCCCTCTATTGCTTGTTAACTCTTTATTTCTTTTATAGTTTAGATAAATTGCGATAACTTATAACCAAAGCTTTATATTAAGTTGGTGGTATCATCCATCCAATTTTTCTAATTATTATAAATGAGCTAATTTAAAGTCTAAATTTCTTGATAAGAAATTCTCCACGTTATACCATTTCCTGCGGAATTTAACCTCGACTCTTCATTGGGTTTTTATATTGACTATGACCACTGACTCTTTTAATTTGTTTTAAGAGTGATTTTAGCGATATAAAAAATGGCACCACTGCCGGATTGTGGGTGTTGAGAATTTTAATCGAGAAATTAGATTTTAATTTTGTTTATTTGTAGTAGATTTGTTGTTTGATGTTGTTGTTGGCTGATTCGCAGGTTAATAAAATTAGTGACGATGGGAGTGCCAACGGTAGTCACTATGGTCAAAACTACAACACTAGTGATTTGAATGGCATGTACATGAATGTTATTCAAACCACAGGAGCAATCTAGATACCTCCTAGAACTGGGAGAGCGGTGTTCCACTCCACCAGAACTATGATACAATGGCTCTAATTGAAAGGAAATTTGGAGGGTCTAGCTCACGAAGAATCCTCATGAGCTACACCCTCAAAATTTTCTAGCAGTCTTATATTTTGTTTTGAATTATGCTAGGGAAAATTAGTCTTATATTTTGTTTAGAATTGTGCTAGGGCTTTTATTTGTTTTTCAATTCAATTAAGAAAGGAATGATACCGGATGACAAAAAAAGGGTGGTTAAGAAAGGGGGTGGGGCCAGATGAGGTGGCAAAAATGAGTTTTAATATAAACAATTTTAAAAATGTTTTTTAAGAGAAAAGGCAGAATTTAAAGTTAAAAAAATGTTGCCTTCCCCGGGAATCAATCCCGCGGAGTCACGTAGCGAGTTGGCGAGTTCGACCAGTGCACCGATAATAACATTTTGTTGTTAGGTGCACAATTAAATATATTTACATTTTATCAACTGTCTATGCATATATATTTATGATTTTTGTAAAAAGATATCGGGTGCACGTGCAGCCTCACGCGTACATATGGGTCCGCCCCTGATGAGGATCCCTATGAACACCTTAGGAATTCTTGGAGGTAAGTGGACCCTTTGTGTTCAAGAATGTTACGACCTAATGGGACCCCCTAGATGTAAACATTGCATATAGAACCCCAAAGGACTCCATACAAGCCACTTAGCTCTCATAACATAAGAAATAGAATAATAAGAGTAAAACAATAGTCCAAGTCCAAAACATTTTATAAAAGAAAAGCGGAAGTCTAAAACACTTGTCTCATCATAGCCATCTAATACAATAGAATGAAATTGGGCCTAGACCATACATCATGTTCAAAAGAGAAATACATGAAAGAATGTGAAACAATTAAACTCCGTCTTTGAAACATGAGGACTCACCAAAGCATGGAAATCTCAAACTCAACCACTAGCCACGAAATTGAGAAACCTGACTGTCGGACCCTACATTTGGGGAAATGTAGGCAAGAGTATGCGTAGTACAAAATAATGTACCAAGTATGATAGATATGCATAAAACATTTATATCATGACATTTTATTTCATAACATGCAATTGACCAAGCTAAAACATGATATATAAGAGTTAGAAAACATAAGTCATAAAATCATGGTCAATGCAATCTAACATCATCCTTAAAACCTTTGAAATCATATGAGATACTTCTTAAAGTAACCTTAGTTCATTATTAATGGGGGGAATTAGCCTTAACCGATATAGAGACTATGTGAGCTATAACATGATCCCCGGTGTCTCCCACACCGAAAAGGGTTGTCCTACTTGCCAAGGTAGAACCATGAACTTCTTGCCTAAGTGGATCCACTAGCTAATGTCTCTTGAGACAATCATCCTATTGGGACACATAGGTAAGGGATAAGGAGATTACTTCTAAAAACTCGACCTCTACTAACGGGAGAGCCTCCATCTCAATATCCGGTGCTAAGCATAAATCCCATGGAATAGTCATTTCTTACTTGACCTTATTATCCATGGAAAGGCATCCTAGGATAACCAATCCAAGATAGTTTCATTAGGATAGCTCCTTATCTTTGATTCAATTAGGTGAGAAGTCCTTTCAACCTAAGAATCCTTTCTATGTGAGAAAACCTTTCAAATCTTGATCTTATGTGTACATGAGAAAATCCTTTCAATAACACATCATGATAATCATTGGTACTTTACTCTCAAAGCACCCTTAAAACATTTGCATAGATTTCATAAGAAAATGCATATGTCCATAATTTACCTCTTGAGGTTCAAAACCGACTTTCAATCATCAATAGTTGGAAAACATGGGTTGGATATGGATTTCATCATAAATTCATGTAAATCTTTCAATACATGCTTAATTTCATAGAACTCTTTCTTTATAATCAAAGTCCCACATCATATGATTCATAACTTGAAAACATGAGGATTACATGGGTTCATGGGAAAATCATCATAAAATCATAGTATTTCATCAATTTATGCATAAGAGATCATTATTCAATCATTTGAATCAATAATGAATAGAAACCATGATAATTGAAGAAAACCCTTACTTAATTGGGGAATTCTACCTTTTGAATTAAAGGAATTTGGGAAATCCATGAATTGGAAGGAATCCATGGATGAAAACTATCATACCTTAAATCCAAATGCTAGCCTACAATGGAGAAATTAAGACCTTGACTTGAAACCCTAGGTTGGATCCTTCTTCTTCTTCAAGTTTCTAGAGAGATAAATATTTTTGAGAGAAGAATTGATCTTATTTTGTGAATTTGGAAGAATGAAGTGAATGGGCTAATTTTGGGGTTGAAAATACTTATATAGGGGTCTTAGTGAAGGTAAAATGACGTAGTATAGGAGTTAATTAATTAGGAAAATACCCAATTGTCCTTGAAAGTAACTCTCAGCTACCACCGACCTTCAACCTACGGACCCCAGTCGACGGACCATGGTCTGAACCACAGCCCATCCTGGTGGACCGTTGATGGTGGTCAAAAAATTTAAAAAATAGGACCTTGGACCACGGCTCCTGGTCCACGGACCATGGACGCACCTACGGTCCGTAGGTCCAGTAATGGTTCCTTCCTTTACACTATATTTGGTTAGCCTATCCACAAACCCACCTATGGTCCGTGGTTCACCCCACATGCAATGGTTGGCCTTCGTGGATGGCACCTGGAAATGCTAAAATCTGTTATGGTGCCGTCTTTCGGATTTGAGGTGTTACAAAGAGTATCACTCAAGAGTCTGTAAGGTTGAGGTTATTCCCGTTCTCTTTAATGGGAGAGGCTACAAGATGGTTCGAAGAATTGCCAAATGATTCAATCACTTTGTGGGAAGATCTTACTGATACCTTCTAGGAGAGATTCTTTCCACCCTCAAAGGTTGTTAAACTTTGAACCTAGAACAAAAAATTTCAAGGGTATTGGGGGTGAGCCTCTACATGAGATGTGGCTTAGGTTCAAGAATTGCTTTAGCAATGTCCAACGCATGGCGTTCCATACATTTTGCTGCTGCAATACCTTTATTGCATCATTGATTTAGTCAATAAAGGTGTGGCTGATAAGTTAGTAAAAGGTGGACAAATGAGACCATCATACGATGTGGCTGCTTTGTTGCTAGATGATATGACTAACGTCAATCAAGAATGGCACACTAGAGAGGACCAAGTGCCTCCTCTACAATTGGGTTTGAGCAATGAACAAGTCGAGAAGAACCATGAAAGAGGCAAAAACACGGCCAAAATGTTAATCCAAAGCAATTTGTTGTATAAATATGTCATAGGTAGCGGATCCAAGTCAGTAAATGTGGTTGGAACTAATAGTGGAAAGTGCCTGCATAATGCCAAATTTGAGATACAATGAGGAAGTTTAATACTTGGGAAATCAAGTGGGGAGGGGGAGGGGTTTCACACCAATTATCAACGGCAAAGTGAAAACCATGGTTGGAACAAGGATAGAGATGGTGGTTGGAAAGATTGGCGGGGTTGAAACTAGAGAGATAGGGTAATGGAAAAAGATAGATACATGCCTCCCCATGATCGTCCATGCCTAAAAGAACCAGATGGGCTAGAAGGAAGGCAGACTAAAGACATGCTTGTAAGGATGTACAACAAGATTAAAGGGTTTGATAAAGTGTTGAAGGAATGGAAACATGACTTCTCCACTTTATCCAAGATGGTGACGTGTCACTCAGTTTCTGTTAGGCAACCGGAGACCCAACCAAGTCAAATCGCCACTATTCAGGGAAAAAGGGAACATTTCCTAGAGATACTATCCCTAACCTAAGAAATGATTGTTGAGTTTTAGACTATGTCATTCCACGATTTTAAATAAGGCAATTCTTGGGAGGCAACCCAAGTCTCTACTTTTGTTTTTATTGCTTTCGAATAATGTGTGTTTTAAGTGTAGGTTGAGAAGTGATTGAAAGTTTGAAAAAGGGAAGCATAGGTGATGCAAAAACCCATATGGTGATACACCAAAGGCATTTGTCATGACCCTGGGGTAGCCCCTAGATGTAATAGAATCCCGAAGGACTCCATACAAGCCACTTAGTCCTCATAACATAAGCAATAGAACAATAAGAGTAAAAACACATTTCAAGTCAAAAATTTTCATAAACAAAAGTGACAGTTTAGACTTGTCTCAATATAGCCATCTATTACAATACTTGAATGAAATAGGTCCAAGCATATACAACATGTCGAAAAAGGGAAATACAATAAAGGAAACTACATCATGAGAACAAGCCGTTCTAAAACCATGAGGACTCATCAACAAGCTCGGAAGATAAGCAAGTCCAATCACTATCCAGTAGAATGATCACCTCGAGAATCGGACCCTAAACTTGGGGAAAATGTAGGAAAAGTAGGAGTTAGTACAAAAATGCACGAAGTATGATAGCCATGCATAAAAAAATATTGAAAACATGCTAAAAGGGATATTTCATTTGAAAGCATGCAATTTACCAATTGTAAACATCATTATGAAGATAGTTTAAAAGCATAAGTATAAACATAGTCAATACATTGATTATCATAACATAAGAAAACACTTCATAAATACCCTCAAAGCATACTCGTGCGATGCATGAATAAGACCCCATAAATCTCACATATGCTAAGTAAACCTCTTTAGGCCATCATTCATATTCATCACCTTTAAGACCTTGAAAATTCATATAAAAGCTTCTTGAGAAACTATAGTTGTAATTCATATTGTTGTTCTTGTTGTTGTGGGAATAAGCCTTAACCGACATAAGACCATGTGAGCTATACATGGACCCCCGGTGTTACCCACATCGAAAAGAGGTATCCTACTTGCCTAAGGTAGAACTATAATCTTAGCTTAGGTGGATCCACTAGCTAAATAAACTATGGGGGCACATAATTTATGGGATAAGGAGATTCCTACTATAAACCGGACTAGACTAAGGTAAAAGATCTCTATCTCATTAGACATACTTTGGGAACCTGGACTCAACTAGTGTAAAAGGTCTCATTGGGAAGCCAGACTCAACTAGTGTAAAATCTTCCATCTCATATTCAATATTCACTCGGTGCTAAGCATTACTTCCCACAGAGTACATATTAAGTCATAACTTGATTAATTAAGATAGCTCATTAGATCATGCATGAGAATAACTTTTCACCGTCCATGTCTGCATATGGATTCAATAGGTGAGAAAGCCTTTCAACCTTAGAATCTTAATATTGTGAGAATACCTTTCACATAAATATCATATGCATGCATAAGTATGTATATGAGAATAACCTTTCAACAACACAACAATTAGATCATAATCGTAGAAACTTCACTCTCAAAGTGTTCTTAAAGCATATACAAAGACTTCATAAACATGCATGATATCATAATTTGCCCTTTCAAGGATCAAAGTTCATATCAAATAAACACATCTAGAATTCACTACATTAGACATGGATATCAACATAATTCAAGTAACTCACTACAAGTGTAATCTCGTAATATCCTTCTTTCAACAACAAACCCTTATCACAAGATCATAATTGGGAAATGTGGGTATTTCATGGGTTCTTGGGGATTTAACCATCAAAACCATAAGTAATAACCAATTCATACATAATATAAAGCAATTCAAGCATTAGAATCGTTTCTGAAAGGAACCCATGACTTTGGAATCAAACCCTAGCTTTTGGGGATTTCTATCTTTGAAATTGGGATTTTGAAGGGGTTCCAAGGATGAAGAGCTACCATACCTTATCAATGAATCACAATGACTTTGATGTGAAGAACCTTGTTGCTTCAACCCTAGTCCAGCTTCCTTCTTCTTCTAGAGAGAGAATTTTTTGTGAGGATGAAGTTTTGAGAATTGATTTAGGTTTTAGAAATAATGAGATGAATGGCTTAATTTAGTGGTCTAAAATCCTTATATAGCTGGTCTAAATTAGGCTAAAACGACATCAATTAATATTAATTAAAACCGAAAACCCCCAAAGTTCCCCTAAACTTAACCCTCAAAACTGCCCCCTGCTCACCATCCATGAGACCTCACTGACTGTGGTTAGACCCACAACTCGTGCTGGTGAATCGTGGTTTGGGTTCTAAGGGTCTGATTTTAGGGCTTTTACCTACGGCCCCCACCCACGGGGCGTGAGTCCTGCCGTGGTTCACTACTTTTTGGCAATTTCCAGGGGTTCTCCTTAAGAACCAATGGTTTGTCCTTAGGGGGGGGGTCTTACCTTGACGTTCTAACAAGAAACCCTCTATTTTAAGTACGGGGAGTTACATCCATGACTCTAACCCTCACGTTAAGCTCTAGTTTAGCCTACTAATTTCCAGAGTGTTACATCGTTATGCGGTCTCATAATTGTTTTCCGTTTGACCTTGAATCGATGGAACAATCTACTATCAAGTTCGGTGATCAGAACTCCAAGGGGTGATCCACCGAGTTACTTCCTGTTCGACGGGCTTGTCTTAGCTTTCCAAGAAGGTTAGGACAAATCGTTGAGTTAGCCCAAGTTTGCCTTCCTTATCATATATATGACCTTGGGTACTGTCCAGTTCAGGGGCATGTCTTTGTCGACCGAACCTATTTGTTGAATCACCGAGTGGGAGATGACATCTCCCTTGATGCTTCTGCCTTTCCATTTTGCATCATCAATTTTGGCGGACTTGTCTTAACCCGCGGAAACTGACTCCACGAATCGCCGAGTTGGAATTGACTTCGCATTTTACACCTTAATCGTGAGAATTTTTCTACTCTCTATTTCAGAGAGTTCATCAGAGCTCACCAATCATGTTTGGCGACGATCTGGCTTACTGATAGACGAGCCTCAGGAATATTTTTTAAATGTGATTAAATTTGCATCAATTTCAGATAACCTTTAAAAAAACCTATGCTTGGATGTGCGCTTTGAACGAAATGGCATGAACTAAGGGCTAGCAAGTGGTTTCATCTAACATTAACTCAGATAGAGAGTCTTCTTCTAATGTTTCTCCACTAAAGAACCATTAAGGAATATCTATTAATGCGCCTTCAGAGTCTCCCCGTCGTCAACAAACTCCCACCTTACGATCATCTACCAAAGAAAGGGTACAACATAAAAAGAGGGTGGTGAGAAAGACGACTGAGATCAGGTCCAAGTTGGTGTAAACCTCCTCTGCACAAGCAAAATCTTCCAGGGTCCTTTCAGTTATCGCTCAAAAATCCCTAAATAGGCTCGAAGCTACTAGATAAAAAACCATACTCTCCATAGATGGAGTAATGAGCAACTTCCCAACTATTGGGACACTATCCAATTCTATAAATTTGAGGACTTTACCAAGTCAAGGAACTCGTACATCCCTTTTTGGTCGAGGGAGTTCTACAAAGCCTATGCCCAGGCCCTTCCAAAGAAGTGAAACGGCATAGTCTGGAAGCCACTTGACGAAGTGGAGGTGCGAGGTAAGAAAGTCTAGTGTGACACCGGAACTATTAATACTGCACTGAAGATCTATCCATTTGGTTAACACTTATATTCACTTGGATGCGTCATGAATTACGCTACATGAAAGGTTGGCAGGATCCTTTGATTTTACTCTTCTCCCTCCAGGATGGCTGATGGTGCTCAGATAGAGAAGAAGGACTTGAAAGTGCTGGCAAGATACTTGTTTGATCTAATCAACAATAACCTAATGTCGTCACAAAACGAGTCTATCCTTCATCATGACAATGAAGTATTGGTAGGTACTATAATTGATAGAGAGCACATACATGTGGGTGCTATTATTACTGATGAGATTTTAATGAGAGTTTGGCAGGAGCAGATATGGCTCCCATTTCTAGTACTTATATGTAGCTCTAGGAGGGCAGGAGTCCCTTTTCGGGCATCTACAAATGTGAGGGTAAATCTGGCTTTATCTAGTTAAATAAGAAGGATTGAGGTAGAGTGCTTGCGAGACTATGCGGCTTGGAGGAAGTTGCCACCGCAAAACTCAATGCCTTTGGTTAATCGCACTACTCTGGAAGCTGAGGACAACACACCTGCTCTTTCTGTGGAGAAGGCATGTATTTCTACACCTTCCTCTACTGCTGCCCCTACAGTTTTTGTATTTTCTACTGATGTGAGGCCTCCCCTCTCTCTTATTACCCATTTCACTTGACCCATAACATGATATACCTAATGGGTAGCCTTTCACAATTAGTAGATGTTAGAGATGCCCGGGTTGTGAGGGACATTCCCGAGTTCATAGGGACATGCCCAATTTCATTAACTAGCCCATAATGAAGGACTTAACTCCATTGATAGAGAGGGTGATCAAGTGTGAAGGGACGATTGCGAGTCACAGTGCGAGGTTCAATAATTTCAAGCCTAGATTAGAGGCTCGGGAGATGGCCGAGCGTCGCTCTGGTACACAAGACACCATGAAAAATGAGCTTGCTACCCTATGAGTGGAGGTACTCCAGTTGTAGTTGACTGACATTTCCATGCTTTGGGTCGATGTTCCCCTTCCAGATGCACCTACTCTCATGCTCCAGATGCGAAGTATTATCACTCCTTCTAGTGAGTAGCCTAAGATTTCAGTCCGTATTGATTCTTTGGATAATGATGAGAGGGAGAGGGACTAGGAGGATTTGGTTTATTAACGTTTCAAGGACACTTCATCCAATTCTAAGCATCAACGATCGTTAGTCAGTATATAACCCAACTAAATGAGTTGGGGTCAAATCCCACAGGGAGCGGTACATGTATAAAATTCAATTAGGAAATATAAACATGTTCAAATCAGTCATAGGAATAAAAGTTATCGAATAAAAACATCATTTAAATCAGGGGGTGACACGAATGTCAAATGGGGGGTTTTGGTTTTGATTATCAACTACAAACAGGGACAAACAATACGAAATAACAATAATGAGACAGGTTCTTGGGATGTGATTCGATTAAGGCTAATATAGACAAATGGGTAATTGCAACTATTAGAAAATAGCTAGATATTAGTGAGTAAGCTAGGCTATAGAGGAGATAACATTATCTTGAACAAATTACCCCAAATCAAGTTGATTTCTCTCGAACATCAACAAGCATGAATAATAAGAACAACCCACACCTTAGCCTATTCACTCTCTCGAGCTGAATGTGTGAGATTGGGTTCAGGATTTACTCTCTCGAGCTGAACCCAGGTCAACCCAATACCCACAAACCATCAATTAATAAGTTTAGTTTTAAAACTTCTCTCTCGAGCAAGCCAAAAGCACAAGGGTAGAACTGCATTTGCAACTACAATTCTTAAATGAAACCACAATTAATGATTGAACTCACTTCTAAATAACATTTAAACTAACAATTAGCAATACCCATACACTAAATCAGTCCATAATCACACCACAAGAATTTGGGGTTTTAACTAGACATCACAAAAAGGTAAAAAGAGTTACCAAATTAATTATCCATTAACTAGGTAAGAGTAGATTCATCCTTACAATGCTCCAAATCGAAAAATCTCAGAGACACACTTCCAATTTCTCAAAAGTGAAAAACTTCAATTCTTCAAAGCTTAGGAAAAACTAGAGAAAACTTGTCTCAGTTCCAAAAAATATGAGCTATGGTAACATATTATCAAATTAGATATATAATAGATCCTAACCTAAATGTTCAAAAATGTATTTACAGTCGCCAAAAATGTGCTACGAAGAGTCACTCGATGAAGTAAGTCGGGCTCACCGAACCACTTGGCAATCCTCCCTTTGGTCACTTGCATTGCCCTTCTGCCTTGACATTCAGCATCCTCAAGGTTTGTAATGTTGGGCAATCTGGCACTGCATCGCGTAACCACTCGACGATCCGCCGACTACTCCTTTCTCTCGCCAACTTGCTTCTTTCTCTTAGGGCTTGGAACACTGGAACGTTAGGCAGTCAATTTTCCATTCGATGACTCGCCAAGTGGACTTGGCGATCACCAGACTTGCTTTTCTTCATTTTTCATCTTGCTTTGTTCCTCAACCCACATACCTTGAAGTCAAGGGTTTTACATCAGGTATTGGCACAAATTAAGAATTTGAGGAGACTAAATCTATATAAATAAAGCCCTAAATGAGTCACAATCTCGGACTCATCAACACCCCCAACTTAAACTTTTGCTTGTCCTCAAGTACAACTCATGTTCAACAGTTAAAAAATTATGTCTCAAACAGTGCTACACAAGACTCAATCATGAATGCACACAACAAGACTCAATTTACTCATGCAAGGATCAATTATGTACTTACAGATTCAAGTTGTGACTCACCATCATCAAAGATTGTCAAGTTCACAGTACTTGCTTCAAATTCAAGTTCAAGCTCAACAAAGGTACTCAAATGCCCTCACAACAAGAATGATTCCATATTCACACACAATCGTTTCAAAAAATTATAGCTCCGGAATCATATACAACTCTCACACTCACAAAGATGAATACATGCATGACTTCACCCATAGGTTTTCCCTTATCTTCCAATACCTCCGACTCCTGAGATGGGCGTTGACGCCCCAATTGAGCCTTCCATTCCGCCTCCAGTGATCCTATTATTGGGCATTGATTACTCTCTTAGGCTTCAACACCGAGACTCAGACAAGAGTGCTCCATATGCATTGCTTGTCAGGGGGACCCTTTATCTTAAACTCCCCATACTTTTGTTTATATTGGATTACAGACAGTACATTTTATTTTTGGTGGGATGAGTGCCTTCGTGCCAATATTCCCCTTTTGATTGTATTTTGTTAGTTTAAGTTTTGAATATTTGCAGTATTACATTTGTTTCTATTAGAGTTCTCTTTAGGGTTAAAGTGTCTTTACTTTTGTTTCATTCTCTCTTGATGTTGCGACCCCCTATGAGTTAAAATCATGAAATTCTTGAAGTTTTAATTGATACCAATTCAAGGATCGATTGTATACAATTTCAATGTCTTGAATAGTACTCATGATGAGCATGATGCATAGTGTTGGTGTTGATTAATGTTTCAAGGACACTTCATCCAATACTAAGTGTCAATGATCGTTAGTCAGTATATAACCCAACCAACTGAGTTGGGGTCGATCCCACAGAGAGTAGATTTCTTTGAATTCAAATATGAAAGTATGACAAATGACCTTTGCAGCTGAGCAGCACAATCTTAATAGTTTACTAATCAAAATTTCAACATATCGTTACCAATTCACTTCAAATTATTAACAAGAAACTATCATATAGCTAGAAAACACTTGTGGGATTTACAAACCAACTGCCGAATTCACCTTAATGGATGCACATCATTACTAATAATGCTAATTCATCGCGGGTAGAATGGACTATAAGTAAAACAATTTTCTTCTGAACAATTATCTTATTTCCCTTGAGTTCTCTTGAACTTCAACACGATCATTAAGCTAACCAGCCCATGTTCTCATCAAATCTACTCTTTCGAGCTAGATACAAAGGCTGGGTCTTGTGTTTCACTTTCTCAAGCTGAAACCATCAAGACCCACTACTAAGCATGCCAAATTACTACGTTGGTTCTGTACTTCTCTCTCAAGCAAGCACAAAACTCTGAAATCTACCACACAAAAGATGCAATAATGAAGTTAAACCACCATAATAATTTAGACCTGCTTCAGATTAACATCAACAATCACTAATCGATAACACCCATTTAGTAGAATCCAACAGTTGGTCACATTGTCAAACCCCCAAGGTTAGGGTTTTAGCCAATCATGGTGAAAAGATGAAAATCAACACCTACCACATTTTCCATAGCTGGGTAAATGAAATTCAAAAGTTAAAATTAACTAAAATCTTCTCTATTACAAAACCCCAATGAAAAACCTTGCTAAAATCACTTGAAATCCACAATGGTAGTGTTTTTGCTCTTCCCAAAATGATGGAAATTTCAGCATCTATTTCACAATTGAGAATGATAAAATCAGCTGGGAAAATGAATCGGTCAACCTTTACCAAGATGTCATATAGTATCCCCACATGATGTTTAATTGATCGGTCCGCCATCAAGAGTCTCATTGTTGTGGTTTTTGGTTCACCCAATCCATGTTGTTTATAGATCGCATATGGCATTAGGTTGATGCTTGCTCCCAAATTGCATAGGGCTTTAGCAAATTGGAGCATGCCGATGGTGCAAGGGATGGTGAACAATCCGGGATCTTCTCTCTTTTTTATCAGCTCCTTAGTCATAATTGCACTACAATTATGAGAAACTTTGATTGTCTCAAAATCCAAGCTCCTTTTCTTTGTGACTAACTCCTTCATAAATTTGGCATAACCTGGCATTTCCAATAATGCTTCCACTAGAGGGAGATTAATTGATAATATCTTGAACACTGATAAAAACTTCTTGAACTTGTCATCCTCATTCTTCTTCTTGAGACATTAGGGAAATGGAGGAGACATTTTGGGTAAAGGTTGCAGAACTTTTGGGATTGGATTGTGTTCCTCCACATATTTTTGTGGTCCTTTGGCAATACTTTGATGGATATGTGTCTCTTCTTCCTTCATACCTTTGTATTCTTCATGCATTTGAGCTTCTTCATTGCTCGTTACATCGCCTATTGCTACCTTTCAACTATGAGTACCAACAGCCAACCCTCTATCATCATCTTCCATTGTTATTTTTGGTTTCAATTGTGCTGAAAGTAAACTCAACTGACCTTCAAGTATGTTGATTGCATCTGCGTGAGAGTTCACTTTATTGTTCAATGATGAAAAGTCAACTTTCATCCCTTTCAACAAATCATCTAAACCTTCAACTTTATCAAGGATGCGTGACAACAAATCATTCACTCGGGGACTACTTGCACTCCCTTTCGATTTTGGGCTCTCACTTGAGTGAGTGTGGTCCTCTTCATAGTTATCCTCTCTTTTTCAATAATCACTTTGTTCAGCCCAATCTTGATAGTATCTTTTTTGCTCTTCCCCTTTGTGATAGTTCCAACCTTGACTCCCACCTCGCTGTAAATAGCGTGGGTGGAAACCCTCATATCCCTTGGAGTTCCAACCTTGATTCTCCCCCGGCTTTGAATAACATGAGGAACAACCCTTCTCAACTCTAAACACTCCACATGTCCCCGTGGGCTTTCCCACATCCTCCATGATATGCTCTTGTAACAGTTCCATTTGGGTCAGCATCTTCTTCATGGTTGCATTCCTTTCTCTTTCCTTATCAAGTTGTTCTTGTGTCATTCTAAAACAAAAAGGAGTGACTTGATCCTCTTTAGTGTACCAAGCTTGATTTATTTTTGTCATGTCATCAAGAAGAAATGAAGCCACCTCAAATGATTGCAACATTATTCCCCTTTATACCAATCGATCAGTCACTCCTTTATTAACCGAATCAAGACTCTGGTAAAAATATTGGAGTAGAAAATTATTTGGTAGCCCGTGAGTTGGGAATTTAAGTAAGAGTTTCTTAAACCTACCCACATTTCATGGATGGGTTCACCCTCCCATCGCTTGAAACCTTGAATGTCAGCTCTAAGTTTAATCATTCTTAATGGGGGAAAGAATCTGCATTGAATGCTATAATCAGCTCCTCCCATGATGTGATGGAATTGTTTGGTAACTCGGTCAACCACTTGCTAGCCTCCCCCATCAAATATAGTGGAAATAACCTAAGTCGGATTGACTCTTGTGACACATTCTTGAATGAAAATGGGTTGCACACCTCTATTAAATTTTTTACATGCTCATGCAGGTCTTCGTGTTCTATCCCTCCATAGAGTCCCATCGTTTGGAGGAGATGAAGAGTCGTGCTAGTGACCTCAAATATTGCATTCCCATCAGTTTATGGTAAGCAAATTGTACCCATTTCACCTGATTGAGATGGGTTGTAAAAACTATTGATATCATCGATACCATCCCGATGACCTGCTTGTCTTCTATTCACCTCTTCCTCACTCATTTTTACTTCTATTTAGTCCAACCAACACTACACAATGCAGTCTAAGTCAATTCAACTACAACCAACAAATTCACAAGTCAAATTTTCGATCAAAGAACTCTAAGTAACACTACTCCCCGGTAGCGGTGCCATTTTGATTAACATTTTAAGGAAACTTCATCCAATTCTAAGTGTGAACGATCGTTAGTCAATATATACCCTAACCAACTGAGTTGGGGTCGATCCCATAGAGAGTCGCTTTCTTTGAATTCAAATACGAAAGTATGACGATGACCTTTATAGCTGAGCAACACAAACTTAAGCGTTTACTAATTAAAATTGCAGGATGTTGTTACCAATCCACTTCAAATTATTAACCAGAAACAATCAAATAACTAGAAAACACTTAGGGGATTGACTAACCAATCGCCGAATTCAACTTAATGGATGTACATCATTACCGATAATGCTAATTCGTCGTGGGTATAATGGACTATAAGTAAAACAATTTTCTCTCGAACAATTGTCTTATTTCCGCTGAGTTCTCTCGAACTTCAACACAATCCATAAGCTAACCAGCCCATATTCTTATCAAATCCAGTCTTTCGAGCTAGATACAAAAGCTGGGTCTTGGGTTTCACTTTCTCAAGCTAAAACCGTCAAGACTCACTACTAAGGATACCAAATTACTACGTTGGTTATGTGCTTCTCTCTCGAGCAAGAACAAAACTCTGAAATCTATCACACCAAAGATGCAATAATGAAGTTAAACCACCATAATAATTTAGACCTACTTCAGATTAACACCAACAATCACTAATCGATAACACCCATTTAGTAGAATGCTATAATTGGTCACATTGTCAAACCCCCAAGGTTAGGGTTTTAGCCAATCATGGTGAAAAGATAAAAATCAATACCTGCCACATTTTCCATAGTTGGGTAAATAAAATTTGAAAGTTAAAATTAGCTAAAATCTTCTCTATTACAAAATCCTAATGAAAACCCTTGCTGAATAATTCTCTCTTGAAAAATCTTCTCAATCTTTTGTTCCTCACGTTTCTGAATAATTCTCTCTTGCAAAAATCAATTTATGAAAGTCTGATGTGTGGGTGTTTGGAACCAATCGGCGAGGTAAGTTGGTCTTCGCCGACTATTTGGCAACTCACCGATTTTGCTTCGTCTCACCTTCATTTTTCTCATCTTCTTAGTTCCACCACCGTAATTTTAGGCGAGCCAAATTGGGATCGCTGTCTCATTCCGTGATGCGCCCTTTTTCCTTTCATCTCACCCATCAACAATTATCTGGATCTCCATCAGTACTTTTTATGACCTGGTCATCCATCGCCGATGCGATCGGCATCATGTTGAGTGGAACTACTGCTCACCGAAACTACTCCTAATTCAGCCTCAGCATTCTGTAAAACTGGGTGGTAGAGTAGCAACTTGGCGAGTCACCGAGTGACATCGATGGTAATCAGGCTTGTTTTTCCCTTCTCTTTGTCGCTTGTGTTGTCTCTGTTGCCCATTTCTGTCCTAGCTTTGTTCCTCAATCAGTATATCTGAAGATCAAGGGTTTTATATCAGTCTTTGACATAAAATAAGCATTTGAGGACACTAAATCATTATAAATAAAGCCCTAAATGAGTCCAAATCTCAAACTCATCAGGTGTTCGGAGAATGAAATCATTGTGGCTGCATCTTTGAGCGATATCTTTGAATATTTTGTTGACTAGTTTCATTTTGATATGAGCCTTGCAATGAACATTTCACGTACATTTTTTATCTTTTTGGGATGTTCTAAATGAGTGTGTTTCGAAGTACCATGTATGGTGAGATCATATTTGAAAACATGCATGTAGATCCGTAGAATTTGCCTTGTTAGTCAAATCATTTGAATTTTGGTGAATGTGAGACACGATCTTGGGCAACAATTAATAGAGGGAAACAAATTTTCCATTAATCCTTTGTTACTACCTTGTGAAGGTGTGATTCCATTTTGGCACCATTTGAGCCTAACCTATTTGTTGACAACCAAAAGAAAGGCTCTTTAACCAAATTGTCCCTAAATTCTCACCAAAAATCCTTTTGGAAGCGTTGTGATGTTTGGATATCCAATTTAGGTCAAATGCCTAAGTTGGGGCTGTGGAAAATAAGGATGAATGAAAGCTAAGTGAATGACAAAGAAATTAAGAAGAAATGAGACTCAACTTTGAAAGTGTTACAAAAAGAAGGAACCCCTCCTTATCAAAAAATTATAATCATTGTGATGAAAATGCATTGGAAAAATGAAAACGAAAAAGAGAAATGAATGAAATAAAAGGGGATTCCAAATAAATTGAGTGACAAGTCAAGGTTTGAGTTCTCAAATGAAAAATAAGGAAAAGAACTTGAAAATAGGTGATAATGATTGCAACAATGCTTTGAAGTTGTAAAGTCACCAATCCAAATTGATCACACCTTAAGCCTCAGGCACATTCCAAGTCGAAAAGACAATCGAGATCTTGCATGAACTAGGTTATGTGATGATTGAAAAATATGAGCAAACTTATAGGAAAAAGATTGCATGTGTTTCTCTTTTGAGAGAGTGAGAGTTGCATTGATTTCTTTTATTTTTGTTGATTTGCTTTGTGAGAGCATTGAATCCTTGTTAATGTGAGGGCAGTTGAATGCATTTGTTGAAACTTGTTCTTGCATTAGACAAGAAATCAAAGTGAGTTTGAGCTTGTGTTAAGACTAGTTATTCATCATTTGAAGCTTTTTGATCATGATTGAGTGTAACATGTTATTGAGAGTAGTCTTTCTATGTCATTTTCATGTTCGCTCTCATTCAGTACTATTATATACACTCTTATTGAGCTTATTGTTTTCTTGATTTACTTGAGTACAATCAAAATTTTATTTTGGGAGTGCTAATGAATGGTAGATTTGCACCTATTTAAGGTTCATTTAGCTCAATAATTAGTTTTCTCAATGCCTAATTCTATCCTATTATGATAAAATATTGATGATTTGTAGCTATGAAGGCAATTGGACAAGGCAATGATTCAAGTTCGAAAGAATGGGCAAAAATATTTTTAAAAAGTGCAAACTTGTAACACCTCAGATTCACAAAGGAAAAAATTATAGCTTTTTAGAATCTGGTGCTAGTACTGACGGAGCCACCGATGGTTTGTGGTCTAACACACGGTCTGTAGGTAGGCCCGTGGTTGGCCAGCCCCAGTTTTCCAAAATCTTAAAGGTTCCAGAATCTTTTAACGGTTCAACGAGATGGTATGTTACCCTATGCATGGGTCGTAGGTAGGTCTTCTAGGTGAGTCACACACTTAGTGGGATTTTAAGAAAAATTCAACTGGACCCATCGAGGGAATGTACGGACCGTAGGTTAACTGATGGACCGTACATGGGTCCCCCCATTTGAAGGCCCAGAGAACAAGTCTTTGAATCCATTGACGGCCAATAAGAACGGTCCATAGGTACCCACCGTTGACGAGGTTGGCAGTTATATTCAGAAGGCCTTTTGGGTCTTTTCCTAATTATTCCAACCTAATAATATGTCATTTTACTCTTTATCCAAAGCCGTAGATAAATGTTCTTACCTCCAAAATCATCCAGTTTTATTTATTCTCTCAATTTCTCAAAAGAAGAACCAGTTCATCCTTCCAAAATATTTCTCTCTCTCTAGAAGAAGAAGAAAGAGTTAACTTAGGGTTTCAAGATCAAATATCCAATTCACCATTGCTTGTAGGCTTTGAACTCTAATGTATGATAGTTTTCATCTATGGAATCCCCCAAAGAGTTCCTAAATTCCCCAATTTTGAAGTTAGAAATTCCCAATTGAAGGTAGAGGTTTCATTTATATTATGGGTTCCTTTCAATATTGATTTATTTGATTGTTTTCGAAACAAATATGCATCAATATTGATAATTCCCTATTTTTATGATAAATCCCCATGAACCCATGTTTTACTGATGTTTTTCATTATTGAAAGTGGGTTTTAAACTATGAAAGGTGATTTATGGAAATATGCATGTTCTTATGAGATTGATGAAATATGATATAAGTTGTTTTGATAGTAAAGCATAAATGATGTTGATTGTTGTTGTTAATTGTTGTGAAATGATTTCTCAAATAATTATTCAATATATGAATGTGAAAGGATTTCTCACATAAATAATTCTAAGGTTAAAAGGTCTTTCCACCTAAAATGAATCAAAGTTAAGGAGTTAGTCTAATGATGAGTCAAGCGGTGATTACCAATGACCTCTAATGAAAGGACAAGGGGAGATTACTAATGCCCCTTAAAGATAAGATGAATATGATTGATGACTATTTCGTGGGAATTATGCTTAGTACCGAGTGGACATGTGGTCATTACCCCTGTCCCATAAACTATGTGCCATCATAGGTTGTCTTTGATAGACATTAGGTAGTGGATCCATTTAAGCTAGAAGTTCATGGTTCTTACCTTGGCAAGTGAGGACACCTCTTTTCGGTGTAAGGTAGACACCGGATTCCATGTTAAAGATCACATGGTCTCTATGTAGTTTAAGGCTAATTTCCCACAACAAGTAAAATTATGAACTAAGGTTACCTCAACATGTATTTAAAAAGTGTTAAAAAGATGAGTTTTACTTGCACTTGACCATGGTTACTATGGTGCTTTCTAACCTCTTTCTTACAATTTTAACTTGGTCTTTTCATGACAAGAAAGGTCCTTTTTACCATGTTTTATACATGTATGCATTGCTATTATAGTTGGTACATTTTTGTACTAACGCATACTCATGCCTACATTGTTTTCGAGGTGTAGGGTCCAATCCTTTAGTTCTCATCCCTGTGGTTAGAAGTCACTTTGTCTTTACTTCGTAGTGGTGAGTCCTCCTGTTTCTAGGAACGAACCTTTTTCAGTTATAGTCTTTACTTTTTAGATGTTGTATGTGATGCCAAGGTTCGGTCCCGGTCACTTTTGATGTAATAGATGGCTTTGAGACTATGTAGACTTCCGCTTCGTTTTACCATCTATTTACAATATGAAATGTGTTTTAAATATCTTGATTATTTATAATCATGTTTATGCATTCTAAGTGGCTTGTGTAGGGCCTCTCGGGGTCCTATACATCATGTTACTCCTAAGGTCACCTTGGGTCAGGAAAAATATGGTATTTAGAGCACAAGGGTTAGAAAGGTCCTAGGATGTCTCATAAGCCACGCCGAGTAGAGTCTTGTTCATAAATGTAAAGAGGCCCACATTTATGAACAAGAAGTTATAAGATGATTAGGAAACTTCACTTCTTTCATTACTCTTACTTGTGCGATAGACTGTATTTCTATATGTCATTTCTCCTAATCCATATCCGATGTTTTTCAGGAAATCGCCTCTCAAAGAGAATATGTTAGGAGAAATGTGAACGAGAGCGTGGAACAAGAGACTCATCTTCAAGCTCCTCAGGCTTCGGTTGATCTTTTGGCCAAACAATTCGCTGTAAGAATCGATCCCGACTCTACGTTGAGTTTTTGATTGACTACGACGTTATCCCTTATTATTAGTTTTGTGAAGGCTAAAAAATGCCTTCTTGGAGAGATTCTTTCCACCTTCGAAGATGGTTAAACATCAACCCTAGATCCAAAAATTCAAGTGTATTAGAGGTGAACCTCTACATGAGACGTAAATGAGGTTCAAGAAACTGCTTTATGAATGTGCAATGCATGGTGGTCGTGGAAATTTGGTATTACAATAATTCTATTGCACTCTTGATTCAGTCAATAAAGGTTTGGCTCATCAGATAGTCAAAGGTGGATTAATGAGACAACTGCATGATGTGGCTGCTTTGTTACTATATTTTATGACTAAGGTCAACCGAGCATGGCACACTAGAGAGGAACAAGTACCTC
Source organism: Solanum chiquidenum (assembly GCA_029582725.1). Taxonomy (NCBI): domain Eukaryota; kingdom Viridiplantae; phylum Streptophyta; class Magnoliopsida; order Solanales; family Solanaceae; genus Solanum; species Solanum chiquidenum. The sequence goes on from JAJOOS010016178.1 coordinate 23,303, forward strand.
CTATTCAATTGGGTTTAAACAAAGAACAAGTCTAGAATGACCATGGAAGATATATAAACATGGCCAAAATGATGACCAAGATCGATTTGTCGTTGAAACATGTCATGGGAAGTGGACCCAAGACGGTAATTACTGTTGGAACCAATAGTGGGCAGTGCTTGGATGATGCCAAATTTGAGGCATTGTACAATGAGGAAGTTCTTTACTTAGGGAGATGGAAATATATAGTTTTGTGCCTCCCAATGATCGTCCACGCCCAAAAAAACCACCTGGGCTAGAAGAAAGTCGTATTAAAGACATACTTGTAAGGATATACAACAAAGTTGAAGGGTCCGATAGAGTATTGAAGGAATTATAAAATGACTTGTCCACTTTATCCCAAACGGTGACTTCTCACTTAGTTTCTATTAAGCAGCTAAAGATCCAATTGGTCTAACTTGCAACTCATCTCAATCAAATGTAAAAGGGAACATTGCCTAGTGACACCATCCCGAACCCCAAGAATGATTGTTGATATTGATTTCTATGTCATGCCATGATGTAAAATAAGGTGGTGCTTAGAAGGCAACCCAAGTCTTTATTTTTTTATTACTTTTGAATAACGTTCGTTGTGAGTGCAGGTTGAGAAGAGGTTGCAAGTTCAACAAGGGGAGCATATGCGTTCCAAATCCTAAACTATGATATGTCAAAGGCCTTGTGCGGACTCATTCTTGTCTGCCTTCTGAGCTTGATCAGGTGAAAAAGTGTACTTTCAAAATCAGCGATAAGAACTCCAAAAGGTGATCCACTGAAGTGTACTATGCATACTCTAGTGGGCCTGTCGAATCAACCTTCAGGTTTAGTGCTTGTTTAGGCATGTTCGGTGAGCTAAAGCTTCAATAGGACATGGAATAAGAATAGCAATGTCTTTTAAAACTAAAAAGTCAAACCCTTTGATATCTTCAACTCATTTTCAATCCTAACCTTGGTTCATGTGAGTGATTGTGAGTCCTTAGTGTATGTTTTCAATGTTCGAGGAGTGTAGTTTCTTGGATTTAATTCCAACAGAAACCCAATCCCTTGATTTTCTTGACTCTTGTTATTCTTAAGGTTGGTTTTCAAACTTTCGTTGAGGTTTTTGAGCTTTAATGTGTATGTTGGATGTGGTGATGAAGCCATTAGTTGTTAATATGTGCTAGATTTTGATGGATAGAATCGTAGTGTGTTATTTGAATTATGCATATGAGATATATGACTCTTTATTCCTTTAAAAGGAAAATCTTGATTGTCTTCGTTGAAACATGAAATTGAGCAGATAAATGTGTTGGGTCTAAGTTCAATTTGATATTGGTGAAGTTTGATTAGCGCAGTACGTACCCAATTGCATGATTTTTCCCAAAGACTAGTCTCACCTATTGAATCAAGGAGCTTTAGTTTTAGTATGTTGGATGGGATGTCAAGGCATTCTTCCATAATTATTAACTTAAGTCAAGACTTAATGTGAAATCAATGGGAATTAATGCTTAGCACCGAGTGGATATGAATATGAGATGGAAGCTTATACGATAGTTGAGTCCGGCTTTCCCAATGGGTTCCTTTTACAGTAGTTGAGTCTGGATTCCCAAAGTAGGTATCTCATGAGATGGAAACCTTCTACATTAGTTGACTCTGGGTTTCTAGAAGAAATCTCCTTATCCCATAAACTATGTGCACACATAAGTCTTTAGCTAGTGGATCCACCTAAGCTATGAGTATAGTTCTACCTTAGGCAAGTAGGACAACCCCTTTTCGATGTGGGGTAGACACCGGATTCCATGATTAAGCTCTCATGGTTTATGTCGGTTAAAGCTAATCCCACTATGATAGTATGAACTAGAGTTGGAGTTATGAACTATAATCACTTAATAAGCCTTTCTTAGTGTGGGTAGGAGTATGGGATCTTATTCATACATTTCACAACGATGCTTTGAGGGTACTTATGATTTGTTTCCATTATGATATGATGATCAATATGTTTAATATGCTTGTATCTTATGCTTTTACACTAATTTTCATGATGAACTCTAAACGTGGTAAAGAGCCTAATTTTCATCTAAAATGTCCTTTTTAGCATGATTTCAAGGATTTTTATGCATGGCTATCATACTTAGTGTATTTTGTACTAACCCATATTTCTTCTACATTTTTCCACAAAGTGTAGGTTCCAGAGTATGAGGTGTTCTTCCCTTGATACAAGCTTTGATCGACTATTCTCCTTGCTTGTGGTGAGTCCTCATGGATCGACTACATGAGAAATCTCCCACGAATCCATGAAACCTCCATATCCCTAATTTATGACTTGTGGTTTGGGTGAATTGTAGTAACTATGAAATTTTACTTTCAATAGTTTAGTTATTTGAATCATGTTACCATCTATATCTAATGTAGTAATTCAAGAAAGGTTTGTTGAATGTGATCTATAGCCCTTGAAGGGTAAAACATGAGAATTAGCTATATGTATGATACTTGTATGTATACAACTAGATTGCTTTGAGAGTAAAGTGAATATTGTGTTGAGCGGATGATTATCCTCATGTAGACACTTAGGTATGAATGTCATAAAATGTGAAAGGTTGGTAACATATAGTGATTCTTATGTTTGAAGACTAGTCTCACCTATTGAATCTAAGAGCTTTAGTTTTAGTATGTTGGATGCGATGTCAAGGCATTCTTCCATAATTATTAACTTAAGTCAAGACTTAATGTGAAATCAATGGGAATTAATTCTTAGCACCGAGTGGATATGAATATGAG
>JAJOOS010016179.1:0-36675 GCA_029582725.1 Solanum chiquidenum
GGGGGAGACATGGATGAGGGGTAGGAGTGGGGAAGGGAGGGAGTTAGACGGGGAGTGGGGGGAGTAGGTAGGTGGGGAGTGGGGGAGAGGTTGGGGAGGGGTAGGGGGAGGGATAGGGGAAAGGGGTAGGAAGGGTAAGAGGGGTGTGGAAGTGGGTAGGAGGGATTGAGGAAGGGGATGGGTGAGTGAGAGGTGTGGGAGGGGGAGGGGTAAGGGGGAGTTGGAGGGGTAAGGGGGAGTGGGAAGAGGGAGAGGGGGAGTAGAGAGGTGGAAGTGGGGTGAGGGGAGTAGGTGTAGGGGATGGAAGGGGGAGTGAGAGTGGGGAGTAAGGATGGGTGGATAGGAGGGGGAATGGGTGGGGGAGCAGAGAAGGAGGTAGGGGTGGGAGAAGGGGGTAGGTGGTGGGAGAAAGGAGGAGGGGGAGGTGGAAGTGGGAGGGGCTGTGGGAGGGTTGAGGTGGAAGTGGGGTGGGGGGAGTAGGTGGGGGGTTGGGAGGGGGAAGGGAAGGGAGGAGGTCGAAGTGGGGTGGGAGGGGTAGGGGTAGGGGAGGTGGAAGTGGAAGTGAAAGTGGAAGAGGGAGGGGGTAGGGAGGGAGTAGGAAGAGGAGAAGGGGGGAGAGTGGAAGTGGGAGGGGGAGTGGGCGGGAAGTGGAGTGGAGGGGGGAAGGGGAGTGGGAGTGGAGGGAGTGGGAGTAGGCGGGAGAGGGGAGGGGGGGTCCTCGGGGCACGGTGTCTTGGGGAAGGAGTGGGGAAGGAGGAGGGAGGCGGGAGTGGGTGATGCTTCGTAGGTGGAAAATCAGGGACGTCTGACCAAGTGTGGAACCACGAAGCAGACGACGGATCGTAGGTCAACCCACGGGTTGTCCTGTACATCCGTCAATTGAAGATCAGAGAGTTGAAGTTCCAGTACCTGATTTTATTTTCTAAGTGTTGGACCACAGATGGGGACCTGCGAACCGTAGGTCGACCCACGGTCCGTAGGTCGTGTCGTCGACAGAAGCCGCGTCTGAGCAGTTTATTTCCTTATTTTGTTTCCTGTTTAAGTTAGGATTTGTTTTCTATAAATAGGAGTTGTAATCCTCATTTTTGGGGGTTAGACAATATTGTAAACTCTTAGTTTTTTTTCTTTGGAAATTAAGTTGCAAACTTTTAGCAATTAAATTTTCGGATTTCGTTTTCGACAATTCTCACTTTGAATTTCAATTCAAGATTTGGATTTTCATCTATTCTCATTGTAAGTTCATGAATTCCTCTAACCTAATTACGAATTGTGAACTATCAAACATGAGTAGCTAAATCCACAACTAGGGTTGTGGGAACCATGAGCAATTGACAAAGTATGAATAATAATTAAGTAATTCTTGAATAGTGTTTATGCATGTATTGTTAATCCTTTGTATTGTTAATCCGCATTCCTGAAAAAGAGTATCCTCTCCAGATTTGTTACACCAAAGGCAATCATAATCGATGGAGGTTCTCACTTTTGTAACAAATTGTTCAAGGCGTTGCTAGAGAAATATGGTGTTCGTCACAATGTAGCCACTCCTTATCATCCGTAGTCTAGTGGGCAAGTTGAGGTGTCGAAAGAGAGATAAAGCAAATCCTTGCAAATACTATGAACGCCAACAGAACTAATTGGTCAAGAAGGCGTGATGATGCTCTATGGGACTATCACACTTCATTGAAGACTCTCATAGGTATGTCCCCCTACCAACTTGTATATGGGAAGTCATGTCATTTCCCTGTAGAGCTAGAGCATAAAGCAATATGGGCACTAAAGAAGTTGAATTTGGATTGGGGTGCCCCATCAAGTCAAAGACTAATGGATATGAATGAGCTTGATGAGTTTCCCTAAAAGCATATCAAAGTTCAGCCTTGTACAAGGAGAAGATGAAAAAGTGCCATGATGAGAAGATTAAAAAGCGTGAATTTGTTGTAGGTGATCTGGTGCTCTTATTCAATTCAAGGTTGCGCTTGTTTCCTGGCAAGCTTAAGTCCAAGTGGACCGGGTCATTCAGAGTAACTCAAGTATTTCCACATGGAGCGGTTGAGCTCGAGAACAAGGAAGGGACGAGGTTCAAGGTGAATGGACAGAGGATAAATGTTTACTTGGGGAAATCCGAGAGTGTACAAGAAGTGATAGAGGCTTATTATCTTGATGAAGTCTGAGTTATCAAAGTGTCTGCGTCGTGCCGCGACATTAAATTAAGCGGTGCTTGGGAGGCAACCCAAGATGTACAATCTAGCCATGTAAGTTTTCAAACTTTTTCTAAGTGTCAGCATGACCTACGGAACCCATCGACTGACCGTAGGTCGACCCATAGACCGTCGACGGGGTCTCATGGGTCCAGTTTAAGGTTTCTGCATAACCCGACCTGGACACCAAATTAATATGCCCCTTCATTTCAAATACACCCCAATTAATATTCTTTCCCCCCGGCCCAACCATTATAGACCGTTTCATCCACCCCAATTCACCTATTAATCTTCCATATCAAACCCATATAACCCTCCCTTACAATCATTATCCATTCCTCTCTCCCAAATCTCCATTTTCTTCTGAATCTTCCACTTCCACAATGCATCCACGGTCCGGGTTCGGTGTCACCATTAGTTTAGGAGGTTGTCTACTCGATCACACACTCACAAACATTGATTACTTGTAAGGTAAACTAATTTCTCCCAAACTTTGAATAATTCATTGTTTCAATTGAAATCACAACGATGAACTTGACCTTGGGTTGTTAAAATATGTGTTAAAATGTTGAGTTTAGTTTAGAAAACACCCTTGGAATGATGGTACGTGAGTGTGTAAATAATCTAAATCAAATAAATAGGTTGATAGGTGTAAGTGAGAGTTTTGACTTAGGGTTTCGAGGTTTTGTTGTGTTGAACTTTGAATTTTGCATAATTCAGAACCCTAGGAATGATGAACTACCACATTACTTGTTGAAATGCATGTATATGATTAATTTGATTAAGTCTTTGTTGAAAATTTTGCATTGACTGTGAGTTGAACTTCATGCCTTGCACAACATTGATACACAACTACAACCAACAGATCGTAGGTCGTGGCCCGTCACTTAACACTGCACCAAAATTTTGTTAAGTTGTGAACCATGGTGTGGACTACGGTCTATCGTTCCATCGACGGACCATACTTCACATCTATGGTTACAACATCTGAGACCCAAAAGTGGGCACCCTAACCTATGGAGGGGAACCACGGGCCGTCGTTCTATCGACAGACCGTAGGTACCCACCGTGGGTCACAAGTTCAGCTACTGCCTGAAATGTTTTTCATTTTTCGTCTGGGTCCAAATCTTGTTCTAAAATTGGCTTGTGTTGGTACTAACTAGTCTTCCACAGGTACTATGGCCTCGAAACAAGCTCATATACGCAACATGGGGCAAGTCCAAATTAGTCTCCCCTTCCTGATGTATGATAGATGAGGACAGTGATACTCAGTATGTCCCAGGCACTACACGAGGCTCTTCCACTACACCTCGAGTCACCAGGAACAAGGCCCAATAGATTAGTTATACGAGTGACAAGGTTGAGGTCACCGCCCCCAGTCTGAGGAGGGGGCCACACATTCAAGCGATTTGCAGTCCTGCTCTAGTTCTAGCAGGAGTCTTGCTTCTTCATCTGATGCCGATAGTTCAGGAGACATCTCGGAACCTCCCAGAGCTGAGCGTACCCATAATATTGCTGAGCCAAACAGATGGTGCGTGGAGGGCCAGTACCAGTTATATGAAAATGGCACCATGCTCAATGAACACCAGAAGATGGCCAGGACCATTGTAGAGGAGCGCAGGGTTCTTATAGGCAACATCCACACCGTACCCGTTATTGAGGAGCTATTCCAGAGGCACAGATGTGAGCGGATGGCACGGGGCCCAGGGAACTACAGTGAGGAGATGACTCGGGAGTTTTATGCTTCTTATGCCGCCACAGTCCGCAATTCCATATCAAAGAGGGCTAAGCCACTGGCCCAGCCTCCACTTCAGTCCACATTGGTGCGGAATTTCCCAGTTGACATCTTCGAGGCTACCATTCGCCGGTTCATATATGGCCTAGCCCACACTCTGCCTATTAATATAGTGGAGTATGACAACATGATGGGCATTTTTCAGAGCGGGTCTTTTCAGAGAGATGCTGATAAGATAGAGATGTTCCTTCGATGGATGGCACGTCATATTACTGAGGATAGGGAGCGTACCGAGTGGGTCCGCAATATGAGACTGCCTATCAGAAAGGCAACATTAAGCTTCGCTGCAAAGTTCTTTTGGTCTATGGTTCGTACTAGACTGTCCCCTACACAGGCGGACAATGTTGTGACTTGGGATCGGGCCGTGATGCTAGCAGCTATGATGGTGGGACTGGAGCTTGATTTCTCCCGCATCCTAATCGTTGAGATCCAAGAGAAGGCATTCCAGACCACCACTACTCTGCCTTTCCCATGTCTGATATTCCATCTTTGCAGGGAGGCTTCAGTTCCTATTTGTCATTGTGACAGGTTGCTCGAGGTGACCAAGACAGTAGACATCGGCCTCATTCAGGATGTTACCAATCTTGCTGCCCCGCAGAGAGAGCCATAAGTTGACGTACCGCCCTTGGGTGCGGATCTTGCTACTGGTGTGGAGCAGGTCCAGGCTGATGAATCTACTATTCCAACCCATACTGATGCACAGCCTCCACCCTCTACTGCCACTAGCCAGGCCTCAAGTTTATCCCGAGCTACCCCCTCTTCAGGGTCCACTGTCGTTCCTCTGGCCAGAGTCCAGAAGTTGGAGACCCAGATGGCTACCTTGCTGCAGCACATGAGGCCTTGGATGATGTGTTCTGTTGAGGAGTCAAAGGCTAGGATGGAGCAATGATGGATAAGAAAATTCAGGCCGTTCATAAGCGCCTGGATGCTTTTGAGTCGTGAGTTTTGGAGAGGCATGCCCCTACTATTTATGTGACCACCTTCAAGACGGAGTTGGCTAGGCTCCAGGTTGATGTTGATGCCCTGCTAACCCCTGCTAAGGTTGTACCAGAGCCTGCACCTAAGGTGGAGGAGGATGAGATGGTGATGACTACCCTCAATTGCGACACTATGCCACCACCAGACCCCTCTCACGCTGCTGGGAAGCGCCACCGTTCTTCAGACCACACTTCTAATGTTGATGAGGCCCAACCGGCACTTAAGAGAGAGAGGCCGAATTTTGATACGGTCTAGAGGTAGTCCATCATGGAGGAGGAAATGAGGCAGCAGCGGGCTCGAGAGGTTGGTGTTGGCCCTTCAGGTTCAGTGAGCACTATTATTGGAGAGAGCACTATTGAGGGTGTTCCTACTGTTGGTGTGGGCGCTACTGATGGCGTCCCTAGTATTGATCCAGCTGGTTCCGGGAAACCGGATCCACCCGCTTCTTGATGGTCTGCGTCGCATTTGCGCCAAAGCTTTGCTTCACCCTATGCTCTACTTTTCATTTTTTTTCATTGAGGTCAATTGCACCTTATTCTTTTGGGGGTGGGGTAAATGGATTGTGAGTGATAGAGTGAAGTATGAGTAACCCAACTCATAATCCTCTCTTGGCTTTTCTTGCCTGTTTTCTTTTCCCCTAAGGGACTATTTTACTTTTTGTTGAACCGGCATGTTTAGGATTGTATGTGTAGAAGTAAGTAGAAGAATGAAAGTATGATGGCATAAAGAGCATGAAATTGATACCCGTCCAAAAAAGAATTTGAAATGTGCTAGATCTATACGCTGAATAAGTTGAATGTGTTGGATCTTCATATGACATGATAAGGAACCGGTATGATAACATGACTTAAGCAACTGGGTAATTCAATAATCCGATAATGAAACAATGTTCCAAGTGTGTGTGAGAAAAGTTGGAATGTTCATATAGTATGTGTCAATCTAGAACTTGCCCCGTTCGTCCTGCTAAGATAATCTAGGCTAGAAGTTGGGAAATGATCATAGGCCCTTGTTCAAATAAGTCCATTCATGCCTAAAATGATTCAACCAAAATAAATAAATGCTCCCTTTGATTCAAATGTTTGAGCCTAATATAAACCACTTCTTTTAATACACCTAATTCACCTTCCCTAAAATAATTGTCTTGGCCCCAGTCCCTCCTTGGACATGTGCACCTTGACTTATGCCAAAAGCCTAAGTTGAGGGTGGCTAATTTAAAAAGTTACCTTAATCTTGGCCCTGGTCCGACATCGGATATTGTGCACCTCAACTCATGTAAAATACATAAGTTGAGGGTGTCTATGATAAAGGAAACTGAAAGAAAATGGTATGAAAATAGTTTGTGTAGAAGAAAGAAAAAGAAAAGAAAAGAAAGAAAAAGATGTGATTTAGGTCAGAAGAAGTGAAAAGATGAATGACAAAAAAAATGCTGAAATAAACAAAGAAATATAATTTAAAAGAAAAAGAAGAAAGTGAAAAAGAAGAGCAAAAAGTCAAAAGTCACATCTGTGTTAAAAAGAGTCAAGGGAAAGAGCAGAAAATAAAAAGATGTCAATAATTTGTTGAGAAAAGAGGTAATAAGCCAATGTAATGTCAAGGAGGGCATAAAAGTCACTAAAAGTACCCAAATGTACCCTACCTGACTCTGAGCCTACTTTACAAGCTAAGCTAAGAAAGTCATATAGTGATCCTAGTGACTAGTTTGGAGAGTCTATGCAGTGAAAATAATGGCAAGCCTATGGTATTGAGCACTAACTGTACTTGAAGTCACTTCTAAGCGTGAGTGTTGAATGAATCCTTAAACTTGAAATTCATATCTTTTGTGTGTTAAAAGGGATTTCTTTTGAAGTGAGGGAACTAGTTACATTATTGGAGAGTTGGTACCTTGGTGATTGTGAAAAGTGTATGTTGTGATGTCTATTGGTCTATCTATGTCATGTTTTGATCCGCATGAGTTAGCTTGTTGAGTATAGATGAAAAGATTTGCACTAAGTAATGGAATTGATTGAGAAAGTCATGTGATTGCTTGATTTTGTATGTTTTCTTCTACATGAGTGTTGTTTAGAGTATTAGTGTGTCGCTTGAGGACAAACAACAAGTTTAAGTTGAGGGTGTTGATATACCATGAGTTTACCGTAATTTTTATACAATTCACTTAGAGTTTGTTTGTGTCTTGTGCCATTTTATTATTAGAAATAATGTTTTGTGTGTAACTTTTGCAGGAAATAGGCTTGGATGCGGTTGATGGAGATGAGAACTGAAAAAGTGCAGAAGTAGCCACCAACGGAGCCAACCACAGACCGTAGGTCCAGTGACGGGCCGTGGATGGGCAGTCGCAGGTCCTAGTCTGGAAGTTGAGTTTCAGAACTCAAACCATGGACTAACAGGACAGACCATAGTCCAGTCCACGAACCGTAGGTGGAAAATCAAGGAAGTCTGACCAAGTGTGGAACCACGGAGCAGACGACAGACCGTAGGTCGACCCACGGGCCATCTTGCACATCCGTCGATTGAAGATCAGAAAGTTGAAGTTCCAGTACCTGATTTTATTTTCTAAGTGTTGGACCACAGAGGGGTACCTACGGACCGTAGGTCGACCCACAGTCCGTAGGTCATGCCGTCGACAGAAGTCGCGTCTGAGCAGTTTATTTCCTTATTTTGTTTCTTGTTTAAGTTAGGATTTATTTTCTATATTTAGGAGTTGTAATCCTCGTTTTCGGTGGTTAGACATTATTGTAAACTCTTCAGTTTGTTCTTTGGGAATTAAGTTTCAAACTTTTAGCAATTAAATTTCCGGATTTCGTTTTCGACAATTTTCACTTTGAATTTCAATTTAAGATTTGGATTTTGATCTATTCTCATTGTAAGTTCATGAATTCCTCTAACCTAATTATGAATTGTGAACTATCAAACATGAGTAGCTAAATCCACAACTAGGGTTGTGGGAACCTTGAGCAATTAACAAAGTATGAATAATAATTAAGTAATTCTTGAATAGTGTTTATGCATGTATTGTTAATCCTTTCGTTTATAAGTCTTTTCAACGAGTGCATGTGTTAGAACCCGCCTCATTTTTACTTGTCGGACCAAGGAGGTAATGAATGAGAAAAGGATTAAACAATAGAGATTTAGTGGATACCATCTAATAGTCTAATGTCAATTGGAGTGAGGGTGAAAACTAAACCATACATTGATGTAATGACTAATCTGAGGTAAAAGGTAAGGGTTAGTAAAGCATACACCGTACCAGTAGCCGGACCAATGTGCGCGGTGAAATTCCCTATTTGGAGGACCAATCTCATAGAGATACCTAACTTACCAACTTTGCATGTTAAACACTAGGAAATGATTACTATTATTAGGATTTGTGCGTTAAGAGCTTATGGGGAACACATATCCCCTAGTTTCCATCTCATATTGATAAACCAAAGTCTGAATTTTGTTTACTTGTTACTTGAGCATTCAAATATGTTACTCAATTACAAAATCCCCCTGTTTACTTTTCTCGGAAATAGTTTGACTAAATGGAGATAATAGTGAGTTAAGTTTAAATCTGAACTATATTCCTCGTGGGATCGACCCTAACCTACAAGTTGGGTTCTTTATTTGATAATGATCGCTTATACTTCTTTAGGGAGGTGTAATTTGAGCATATTAACTCACACCATTTTTAACGTCCATTTCCGTATTTACAATCATATTTTAAGAACCTCCCCAATTCTCTGATTTTTCGTGTGAATTACTAGCTAATGGATCAGGCTCCCGAAACACCCAAAAATAATTTCTCAAAAATCTTTATAAGGACCACCGTAATTAGTTGGGGAACCTTCATGTGTACTCACATAATTTTTTTGACGCCCATTTCCGTATTTACAAGACCTTTTTTTAGGATTCGCGCAAATTCCCAGATTTTTCGTGTGAATGCCCATGCATTTGGTGCCCCAGAGTACCCAAAAGTTTTTTCCAAATAAATTTATGAGGACCTCCGTAATGAGTTGTGGAATCTTCAAGTGGACTCACACTACTTTTTAACGTCATTTGCGCATTTACAAGCCCCTTTTTAGGAATCGCGCAAATTTCTTGATTTTTCGTGTGTATTAGCTATACATTTGGTGCCTAGAGCACCCAAAATAAATTTTCAAAAAACTTTATGAGGACCTCCTTAATGAGTTGGGGAACCTTCACCTATACTTACACCTTTTTTTAACGTCACTTTTGCATTTACAAGCCCTTTTTAAAGAATCGCGTAGATTTCTCAATTTTTTGTGTGTATTAGAATGGATCTGGCGCGACGGAGCACCAAACTTTTTTTTCTCAAAAAACATTATGAAGGCCTCTGTAATGAGTTGGGGAACTTTCACGTATACTCACACCATTTTTTTAACGCCCATTTTCGTATTTACAAGACCTTTTTTTAGTAAATGCGCAAATTCCCTGATTTTTTGTGTGAATGCCCATGGATATGGCGTCTCGGAGCACCTAAATTTTTTTCTCAAAAACTTTAAGAAGGCCTTCGTAATGAGTTAGGGAACCTTCACGTATACTCACACAATTTTTTTATCGCATATTTCCGTATTTTCAAGCCCATTTTTTAGGAATCGCACAAATTCCTTGATTTTTCGTGAGTATTAACCCATGGATTTGGCACCCCGGAGCACCCAAATTTGTTTTCTCTAAAATATTTATGTGCACCTCCGTAATTAGTTGAGAACCTTCAGGTATACTCACACCATTTTATTAACGCTCATTTCCGCTACAATCCCTCTTTAGGAATCGCGCAAATTCCTCGATTTTTTTGGTGTATTAGCCCATGGATCTGGCACCCCGGAGCATCCAAAATTTATTTCTCAAAAATCTTTATGAGGACCTCCGTAATAAGTTGGGGAACCTTCACATGTACTTACACCATTTTTAATGTCTATTTTGCATTTACAAGACCCTTTTTAGAAATCGCAAAAATTTCTTGATTTTTCGTGTATACTGACCCATGGATCTGGCTCCCCGAGCATCCAAAATATTTTCTCAAAAAACTTTATGAGGACTTCCGTAGTGAGTTGGGGAAAGTTCACGTATATTTACACAATTTTTAGCGTCATTTTCACATTTACAAGCCCTTTTTAGAAGTCGCGTAGGTTCCCCAATTTTTCGTGTGTATTAGCCCATGAATCTAGATCCCCAGAGCACCCAAAATATTTTTCCCAAAAAACTTTATGAAGACCTCTGTACTGAGTTGGGGAACCTTCACGTATACTCACGCCATTTTTAAATGCTCATTTCCGTATTTACAAGCCTTTTTTTATGAATCGCGTAAATTCTCGATTTTTTGTGTGTGGGTGGATTTAACGCCCCAGAGAACCCAAAATTTTATTCTCAAAAAATGTTATGAGGACCTCCGTAATTAGTTAAGGAACCTTCACGTATACTCACACCATTTTTTTAATGCCCATTTTCAAGAATAGTCTAAATTTCCCGATTTTTCGTGTGTCCATTGATCAGGCGCTAGGAGAAACAAAAATATTGTTCTCAAAAAACATTATGAGGACCTCCGTAATGAGTTGGGGAACCTTCACGTATACTCACATCATTTTTTTAACGCCTATTTCCGCATTTACAAGCCTTTTTACAGGAATCGCACGAATTATTCAATTTTTTGTGTGTTAGCCCTGGATCTGGCGCCAAAGAGCACCTAAAATATTTTTGTCAAAAAGTTTTATTATGACCTCTATAATGAGTTGGGAAACCTTCACGTATACTCACACCATTTTTAACACACATTTCCGCATTTACAAAACCTTTTTTAGGAATCACGTAAATTTCTCAATTTTTCGTGTGTTAATGCCCACGGATTTGACACCCTGGAAATCCCTATTTTTTTTCTCAAAAAACTTTATGAGGACCTCCTTAATGAGTTGGGGAACCTTCACATATACTCACAGAATTTTTCTAATGCCATTTTCGCATTTACAAGTCTTTTTTTAAGAATCGCCCAAATTCCCTAATTTTTCGTGCGTATTAGCCCATGGATTTGGCGCCCGGACCACCCAAAATATTTTTCTCAAAAAACTTTATGAGAACCTCCGTAATGATTTGGGGAACCTTCATGTTTACTGACACCATATTTTTAACGCACATTACCGCATTTACAAACCTTTTTTTAAGAATTGCGCATATTTCTCAATTTTTGTGTGTGTATTAGCCCATGGATCTGGGCCCCAAAAATCTCAAAAAACTTTATGAGGACCTCCGTACTGATTTGAGAACCTTCGCGTATCTCACACCATTTTGTTAACGTCAATATCCGCATTTACAAGACTTATTTTAAGAATCGCCCAAATTCTTCAATTTTTCATGTGTATTAGCCCATGGATCTGGCACCCAAAGAACCCAAAAGTCTTTTCTCAAAAAACATTATACGGACCTCCGTAATGAGTTAGGAACCTTCACGTATACGTAGATCAAATTTTTAACGCCCATTTTTGCATTTACAAGCCCTTTTATAAGAATTGCCCAAATTCCCCAATTTTTCGTGTGAATTAGCCCATGAATTTGACGCCCGGAGCACCCAAATTGTTTTCTCAAAAAACATTATGAGGACCTCCATAATATGTTAGGGAACCTTCAAGTATACTCACACATATTTTTTTAACTCCCATTTCCGCATTTACAAGACCTTTTCGTGTGTATTTGCCCATTGATCTGGCGCCCAAAGCACCCAAAATTCTTTTCTCAAAAAACTTTATGAAGGCCTCTGTAATCAGTTAAGAAACCTTCACGTATACTCACACCATTTTAAACGCTCATTTCCGCATTTACAAGCCTTTTTTAAAAGATCTCTAAAATTTTCTGATTTTTCGTGGGTATTAGCCGATGAATCTAGCGCCCAGCGCACCTGATATTTTTTTCTCAAAAATATTTAGGAGGACCTCCGTATTGAGTTGGGGGACCTTCACGTATACTCATACCATTTTTTAACACCAATTTCCGCATTTACAAGTTTATATTTAAGAATCGCCCAAATTTCCCTATTTTTCATGTGTATTAGCCAATGGATCTGTGGCCCGGAGCGCCCGAATATTTTTTTCAAAAAACATTATGAGGACCTTCGTAATGAGTTGGAGAACCTTAACATACACTCACACAATTTTTTAACACCTATTTTCGCATTTACAAGCTCTTTTTTTCAGAATCGCCAAAATTTCCCAATATTTCGTGTGTAGTAGCCCATTGATCTGGCGCCCGGATCACCCAAAGTATTTTTCTCAAAAAAATTTATGACGACCTCGGTAATGAGTTGGGGAACCTTCATGTATACAAACACCATTTTTTAACGCTCATTTCCACATTTACAATCCCTTTTTTAAGAATCACCTAAATTTCCCAATTTTTTGTGTTTATTAGCCCATTGATCTAACGCCCAGAGCACCCGAATTCAAAATTTAATGACAAGGACTTAGGCCCAAAATAACAAAATACAAAAAATGAAAGGTGGGCCTTTGGCCTAATCTTTTCAACTCCCAATCTGCTCCGTATTTTTAATCCCGAGACTTGTACGCCGATTTTTGATGGCTTGACTGACTCGATAGAGGGAATTTGAGTCTTTATGACTCTCTCGAAATGCGGAGAGAAGATAGGAGTTCGTAGTGAACTCAAGCAGATTTTACATGTAAACAGGCAAAAACAAAAGAAAAGGAATTAGCATAGAATAGCATAATATTTGAATCACAAGTAAGGTGAATAGATGAGACAATCCACGTAGTTAATCATCAAGTAACCCAATTGATTTTGGAAGGTAGGACCACTCCAATTAAGAGAAGAACAAAGCACATTTTTACAGTTAAAACAAGTACTATCGTGCAAATTTTAGCAGATAGATAGAATCCCACATAATGAACATTTAATGAGTATAAGCAAATATTGCAGAGGTGATCAGTTGACCTTTTGAAAGGAATCGCCTAAATTCATCAATTTTTCGTGTGTATTAGCCCATGGATCTGGCGCCAAGAGCAACCAAATTTCTTTCTCAAAAAACTTTATGAGGATCTCCATAATGAGTTGGAGAACCTTCACATATACTCACACAATTTTTTTTAACGCCTATTTCCGCATTACATGCCCTTTTATTAAGAATCAGCCAAAATCCGCATTTTTTCATGTGTAGTATCCCATTGATTTGGCGCCCGGAGAACCCAAAAAGTTTTTTTCAAAAAACTTTATGAGGACATCCGTATGATTTGGAAAACCTTCACGTATACTCACACAATTTTTTAACGCCCATATCCGTATTTACAAACCCTTTTTTTAAGAATCGCCCAAACTCCCCGATTTTTCATGTATATAAACCCATGGATCTAGCACCTGGAGGACCCAATTTTTTTTTCTCAAAAATCTTTATGAGTACCTCCGTAATGAGTTGGGCAACCTTCATACTCACATCATTTTTTTAATGTCATTTTCGCATTCACAATCCTTTTTTGTAAGAATCGCCCAAATTCCCTGATTTTTTATGTGTATTAGCCGATGGATTTGGCGTTCGGAGCACCCAAAATTATTTTGTCAAAAAACTTTATGAGGAACTCAGTATAAGTTGGGGAACCTTCACGTATACTCACACCATGTTTTTAACGCCCATTTTCTCATTTAGTAGCCCTTTGTTAAGAATCGGTCAAATTTCCCAATTTTTCATGTCTATTAGCCCATGGATTTGGAGCTCGGAGCACCCGAAATGCTTTTCTCAAAAACCTTTTTCAAGACCTCCGTAATGAGTTGGAGAACCTTCACATATACTCACACCATTTTTTTCACGCCCATTTCTAGATTTACTAAACCTTTGTTTAAGAATCGCCCAAATTCCTCAATTTTTCATGTGTATTAGCCCATTAATCTGTCGTCCGAAGCACCCATAATTTTTTTCTCAAAAAACTTATTGAGGATCTCCAAAATTATTTGGGGAACCTTCACGTATGCTCACACCATTTTTTACACTCATTTCCGCATTTACAAGCCCGTTTTTATGAATCACTCAAATTCCTAGATTTTTCGTGTGTATTAGCCTATAGATCTGGTGCCTAGAGAAACTGAAATTTTTTTCTCAAAAAAATTATGAGGAACAACGTAATTAGTTGGGAAACTTCACGTATACTCACACTATTTTTTAACCTCATTTCCACATTTACAAGCCATTTTTTAAAAATTACCGAAATTTCCTAATTTTTCATGTGTATTAGCCCATGGATCTGGCCCCTAGAGCACCTGGATTTTTTTTCCGAAAAACTTTATGAAGACCTCTATAATGAGTTGGGGAACCTTCACGTATACTCACATTATTTGTTACTCTCATTTCCGCATTACATCCCCCTTTTTGCTCGATTTTTCGTGAGTATTAATTAGCCCATGGATCTGGCGCCTGGAGCACCCAAAATATTTTTCTCAAAAATCTTTATGAGGACCTCTGAATGAACTGGGTAATCTTCACATATACTCACACCAATTTTTTTACGCCATTTCCGCATTTACAAGCCCTCTTTTTAAGAATCGCCCAAATTCCCCGATTTTGTGTGTGTATTAGCCCATGGATCTGGAGTCCGAAGAACCCAAAATAATTTCTCAAAAAACTTTATTAGGACCTCCTTAATAAGTTGGGTAACCTTCACGTATATTCACACAATTTTTTTAACGCCCATTTCCGCATTTATAAGTCCTTTTTCAAGAATCACCAAAATTCCCCAATTTTCGTTACTACTAGCCCATAGATGTGGCACCCGGAGCACCCTAAATTGTTTTTTCAAAAAACTTTATGAAGACCTGCTTAATGAGTTGGGAACATTCACGTATACTCACACCATTTTCTTAATGCCCATTTTCGCATTTACAAGTACTTTTTTTAGGAATCGTGCAAGTTCCTCAATTTTTCGTGTGTATTAGCCCATGGATTTGGCGCCCCGAAGCACTCAATATATTAATCTCAAAATACTTTATGAGAACCCCCGTAATGAGTTCGGAACTTTCACGTATACTCACATCATTTTAACTCCCATTTCCGTATTTAAAAGACATTTTTTAGGAATCACGCAAACTCCTTGATTTCTCGTGTGTTTTAGCCTATGGATCTGGCGCCCCAAGATACCCAATTTTTTTATTCAAAAAAGTTTATGAGGACCTCCGTAATGAGTTGGGAAACCTTCATGTATACTCACACCATTTATTTAACACCCATTTCCACATTTACAAGCCCTTTTTAGGAATCGCGCAAATTTCTCAGTTTTTCGTGTGTATTTGCCCATAAATCTGACGCCCAGAGCACCCAAAAGTTTTTTCTTAAAAACCTTTATGAGGATTTCTGTAATGAGTTGGGAACCTTCACGTATACTCACACCAATTATTTAACATCCATTTCAATATTTACAAGTCCTTTTTTAGGAATCGTGCAAATTTTTCGACTATTCGCGTGTATTATCCCATGGATCTTGCGCCTAGAGCACCCAAAAAAAATTTAATTTTTTTTATGTGGACCTCCGTAATGTGTTGGGAAACCTTCACGTATACTCACACCATTTTCCTAACGCTCATTTCCGCATATACAAGCCTTTTTTTAGGAATTGCGCAAAATTTTATAGCCCATGGATTTGGCGCCCCGAAGAACCCAAAATATCTTTCTCAAAGAACTTTATGAGGACCTCCGTCATGAGTTGGGGAACCTTCACTTATACTCACTTCAATTTTTAACGACATTTCCGCATTTACAAGTCTTTTGTTAGAAATCACTCAAATTCATCGATTTTTCGTGTGTATTAGCCCATGGATCTGGCGCCCTGGAGCACCCAAAAATATTTCAAAAAACTTTATGATGACCTCCATAATGAGTTGGGGAACCTTCACGTATACTCAAATCATTTTTAACGTTCATTTCCGCATTTACAATCCCTTTTTTAGAAATCGCGCATATTCCTCGATTTTTCAGGTGTATCAGCCTATGGATCTGACTCCCTAGAGCACCCAAAAAAAAATTTCTCAAAAAACTTTATGAAAACCTCCGTAATGAGTTGGGGAACCTTCACATATACTCACACCATTTTTAACGCCCATTTCCGCATTTACATGCCTTTTTTTATGAATAGCACAAAATTTTCGTGTGTATTAGTCCATGGATCTTGCTCTCCGGAGCACCAAAAATATATTTCTCAAAAAAACTTTATGAGGACCTCTGAAATGAGTTGAGGAACCTTCACGTATACTCACACCATTTCCACATTTACAATCCCTTGATTTTTCGTGTGTATTAGCCCATCGATGGCGCCCTGGATCACCCAAAATATTTTTCTAAAAAATCTTTATGAGGACCTCCCTAAATAAGTTGGGAACCTTCACGTATACTCACACCATTTTTAAAGCTCATTTCCACATTATAATCCTTTTTTTAGGAATCGCAATTTTTTTGATTCTTCATATGTATTAGCCCATGGATCTAGCGCCCGGAGCACCCAAATTTTTTTTATATAAAATTTTATGAGGACCTTCGTAATGAGTTGGGGAACCTTCACGTATAATCACACCATTTTTTTAACACCCATTTCCGCATTTACATGCCTCTTTTTAGGAATTGCGCATATTCTTAAATTTTTCATGTGTATAGCCCATGGATCTGGCGCCTAAATTTTTTTTCTTAAAAATCTTTATGAGGACCTCCGTATAAGTTGGGAACCTTCACGTATACATACACCATTATTTTAACGCTCATTTCCGTATTACAAGCTATTTTTAGAAATCGCGCAAATTTCTTGATTTTTCATGTGTACTAGCCTATGGATCTAGCGCCTTGTGGCAGCCAAAATTATTTTCTCCAAAAACTTTATGAGGACCTCCTTAATGAGTTGGGGAACCTTCACATATATTCACACCATTTTTAACGCTCATTTCCGCATTTACATGCCTTTTTTTTAGGAATAACGTAAATTCCTCAATTTTTCGTTTGTATTATCCCATGGATCTGGTGTCCTGTAGCAACCAAAAAAAATTTCTCAAAAAACATTATGAGGAACTCCAAAATCAGTTGGGGAACCTTCACATATACTCACACTATTTTTTAACGCCCATTTCCGCATTTACAACCCTTTTTTAGGAATCGCGCAAATTTCTCGATTTTTCATGTGTATTAACCCATGGATCTGGTGCGCCGGAGCACTCAGTTTTTTTTTATCTATAATCTTTATGAGGACCTCGGTAATGAGTTAGGGAACCGTCACGTATACTCACACCATTTGTTTAACGCCCATTTCCATATTTACAAGCCATTTTTTAGGAATCGTGTAAATTTTTCAATTTTTCGTGTGTATTAGCCCATGAATATGCTGCCCCGGAGCACCCAAAAATATTTTCTCAAAAAACTTTATGAGGACCTTCATAATGAGTTGGGGAACCTTCATGTATACTTACACCATTTTTAACGCTCATTTCCACATTTACAAGCCTTTTTTTTATAAATAGCATAAATTCTTCGATTTTTCGTGTGTATTAGCCCATGGATCTGGCGCTCTAGAGCACCCAAAATATTTTTATCAAAAAGCTTTATGACGACCTTTGTAATGAGTTGAGGAACCTTCACGAATACTTACACCTTTTTTAACACCCATTTCCGCATTTAGAAACCCTTTATTCTTAAAGTTCGCTTGTTTGAAGAATAGTTATGATGGATCAGTTATGTTGAGATTGATTATGCTATGATTAGTTGTGTTGGATTTAGTTATCTTGATATTATATATTAGTGAATGTTTAATTTATTGTAATAAAATAATATGCATTGCATAATATTCTAAGAATAAGTTGTTTATTCATAAAAATATTTTTCACAAGTGTAAATGATGTGAAAAGGGATGTAAAAAAAAAGGTTTGAGGGGATATTTTTACCATTTTGACTATTTTATCTTTTATTAAGTTATCCATGATTATTATTCTACCAACTTATTCTTGTATTAACTTTTAATCTTAGGATAAGTTGTCGCAAACTTTATAACCAAACAAAGGATTAATACTTTGTTTTATGGTTGTTATGTATTGTTTCATAATATATCATATTGTATTCTATTGTTTTGTGTCGTATTATATCGTACTATATCGTTTTAATGAATACAATGTTTAAATAGATTGTATCGTTCTCTGTCAGTTCATAATTTCACACATATGACTTGAATGATAAACCTACAAGAAAAGTAGGGTACAGGGTAGAGCTAATATGAAATGGTAGGGTAGAGGACAAAATATAATTATTAAATAATAAGTAAAGACAAAATGAGAATAAAATATTAAGGTAACGACGCAATTACACCAAATTGGTAATACACAAAATGGGTCTTTTGTCGTTACCTAACAATGAATTTAAATGATACGATACACTGTTTAAGTAACAATCAAAACAAATATTGTATTTAAAGAGAAAGGACATAAAGTGACAAGTGAAATTGTCCCAAATTTTCAAAAAGTCACTTTAACTATATGGACGTCCAATCATCCTACAAAAGTATTGAATACCCTTGTAAATAGACCATTCTGACCGATTTTCTCCCTATGTTTTTATTCACGCAGATGACGCGCGTGGATGAAAATTTTTTCTTCCAAAAAAATTTATTAAGCATCACGTGTCAGTTCTTTCTCTATTATTTAATTACTTCCTCTCTAAATACAGCATCTTCCCCAATGCTTTCAAAAACTCAGTTGGCTGAAAGTTTAAACTCAAGAAAATTATCTTCTCTTTCGAATGAAAACAACCCAAAAAGGTAAGAACTTTCTAACTTCTTGTTAATTTTCTGTCGTCAAGATTAAATTTCTTTAAAATTTTAGAAATCAAGTTACCTTTGTAATTAGATTTTGAGGGAAAATATTCTTATAATACCAAATACAAATCTTGAATCATATTTGTAATGACGAGAATAATCCGTTGTTGCGTGTATTATTTCATTTTGCAAAAGTGCCGCAAACTAAACCCTTGCAAAACCCCAATTCTATAAAGTGAAAGCAAGCTCCAACAATCGGATATAAATCAGCTCCCAAGAAACTAAAATCATCAATCCAAAAGGTTCTGAAGAAACCCCATGAATTGTCAAAGTAAGTTGGGAGAAAAAAAGCAACAACACAAGCCTTATGTCATCGTTTTTAGGGAAAGGTGTGCCCATATTTGTATTTTGGGTCGGATTAAATCCGTGTTCTATTAATATTTAAATTAAATTAATTAATTAAAAGGGGGTGTATGCCACTCGCCTATTAAATTCCTTGGGTTGATGAGAAAATAGGTCAAAATGGTCTATTTACAAAGGTATTGAATATTTTTGTGGGTTAATAGGAAGTCCACATAGTTAAGGTGTCTTTTTAAAAATTTTTAACAACTTCAGATATCACTTTATGTCTTTTCTCTTATTTAAACTAACAATACAATAAAATGGGTAACAATCATCCAAACAAGGTGTATGGGTGGGTACTAAGGATTTAATATATCACGATTATCTCCATTTATCCGTTATGCCAAACGTGTCATTTGATGTCGGTCAAACTAGACCTTTTTACCGAATTAAAATGATCGATTTCAAAGTACAGTAAACCAACTAGATTGCGAATCCCAAATAGAGTGTTGTTAGATATATTTATAATTTTTTATCGAAATTCTAATTAGTAACTATTATTAGAAAAATTGGGCGGGGGTGGGGGGTTATAAGAAATTACTAACTACTTTGGATTTTTATCAATAAAAAAGATGAACTTAGGTTACATTTCTTAGATATAGAAACTCAAAAAAAAATACTTTACTATCAACTCAATTCAAGTGTGTTTATTGTGCAAAACTAATGTATTTATAAGTCTCAAAAAGTCTCTCCGCCTAATTAAGAGAATATCACCCTAAATTCTTGTCGGCACTTGGGTGTTAAATTAATTTATTTATTCATCAAAAGCCTCAGATTAGCTATTCTATCTCCAGGTCAAGCTATTATGTGGTGCTTGGTAGCACCAAATCCCTATTAATGACCATTTTCTTAATTTTAACCTCTTTTGTCACGCAAGTCAAAATACAGTCAAGTTTTTAATATTTGCAACCTTTAAAAAAGAAATCTTTACTAAATAACCTTAATGCACAATGATCAGTCCTTCATGAGAATATATTATTGTAAAGAATCTATTATCATTGTCCCTACTCTAAGTTTCATAGCCTTAGTTATGAGTTTAGCTACTCATAACTAGCGATAAGCAATAACTATTATAATTTAAACTACTAATTAAAGAACATAAAATTAAGAAGAACGTAAACAAAATATTTGATTAACACAACCCTTGCAAGAGAATGTTGTTTGTTCCACAATAATCTACTAAATACTGTAAGTAAACCCTAAAAACTAAAAACAATAAATCTTTTTACTATGAGTAAAATCTAATCTCTATTAATAATTCATAGCCTTAAAAAATAAGGCATAACCTTAAAAATGTAGTCAAAAAGACATATTTATAATAGTAGGATGGAATGCTAATTCCTCTTGAACTCTGCTTTGACTTTGGTCAACTTGATGATAGAGGGTGTGTGGCGCAAGACCCATTGCGGAGGGAGGAGGCGCATAGTGCAAGGTCCATCTAAGAGTTCTCCAAAAAATCAAAGTCTCAGAATCTCATTTCTAGATAGGTGCGACGCAAGACCAATCTCATAAAAGGCCACCTCGCGCCTCAAATTCCTTTTTAGCATTTTATTGGCTGGATTTTAATCCACAACACTTTGCTTTGTGTTCCAATCCATTTTTTGAGTTTTTTTGGCTATTTTTTATCTGAAGTTATCTTAATCATATCTATTAGCTCATCATAATATATATTTAATAAACACAAGGAAATTCATAAAATTATACTCGAGATATAGCTAAAACATGGGTAAAATATGGTGTTTAAATGTACAAATACACCCCAAATCACCACCTCACACTTAGAGTTTTTTTCGTCCTCGAACAACTCATCCTATCCTCTACTGACCTATAATATCAGTGTTAGTTAGACAAGGCTACTCGCAAATCCTATTTACATGGACAATTTAATCATGATCTGAAATTTACTCGTTCAAGCGCAATTTTTCAAATTCAAGACTTATCATGCAAACCTCAATCATTAGATTGACTCTTTGTCTCATTTATAGGGCCAATATGCTAAGATGCAACTACTTAAGTCGTTAAGTTACTAATTTTAACTATAAAATGCCCTCACGCTCAAAGAAATGTCATTTTTTGCACTCATCATATGTATATAATCGACAAGACATAAGCAAATAAAAATTTCTCACTCTAACAAGAAAATTCAAGACGTATGAGAATATATCATAGACTTTCTAATAGTATGTTACTACATCAATCAAAGTACTAAACTATCGAATCAAAACTTTTTCGGGTTCAACTAAGGAACGGGTAGGAAATATTTGGTTAAGATAGTAACTAATTTTTCCTATGAATTTTAAGATACACTAACAAAATCAATAAATCTCCTTTTCTTACTCCATCTTACTTTCAATTTTTATGATACTTTTCGGGGGTTTTTCCTGTCCTTTAGATATTGCCCCCCTTTTACTACTTCGTTGCTACAAGGATAATTTTCACTCTTTCTTTTTACACACTTCTCAACCTTTTATAATCAAGTTAAATTCACCTTTTTTTCACAACTTGGACACTATTTTCTATCTCTTTTTTCTTCATAACCCATCTTTATTGAGTTTATTCACCTTTTTGCCTCATCTCCCTCTTCTCCTTTAAGTCTTTCAACTCAAAGTGCATTAAAGAATTTTGGATCAAAACATAAGGATAATCAACAAAAGAGAATTAGGATATATCACAAGCCTATACAAATAAGTTATAGGCTTATAAATGATTAACTAGGAAAGATGTTTAGGTTGGTTTCACGATAAAAATTATATAAGTTTAAACAAAAAATTTCTTCATAACATCCAACAAGTTCAACTTTTTACACACATGTCAAGTTCTAAATGTCTTAATAGAAGAAATGGACAAATACTCACTACACATGAAACATTAATAATTTCGAACTTAGTTATCTAAAACTACAATCTTTATAACTAACACATTGAATAATATGCATTTATTAAGCCCTATTTTTAAAGTCGTTGCTAGAAAGTACATGAGTCTAGATGTGCTTTTATCTTTTTATATTTTTCTGAAAAACAAATTCCCATCAAGTCTAGTAGATTCCATTATTTAGAGTGTCGTCCTAATAGTGATGAACTTCATAGTTATAGAAAAGTTAACCTAAAAAAACTAAAGTAATTGTAAAAAGTAATAAAAATAAAATCTAGTCGGTTTAAAGGAATTATCCTAAAAAAAATATTGAATACAAAAGTCGAGGAACCCAAAAAAAATAATAAAGCAAAACTAATACAAAAACATATCTAACAAGATCACTTCCCCACCCCAAAACTAAGATCATGTTTTGTCCTCAACGCAAATTATAACGAGAATGAGGCCTGAGCTAGCAACATGTTTTTTCAATTTCCATAAAAAAGGATTGCACAATCCACACTAAGCTCAAATTTATTCCTTAGCTTTAATTATGGGTACTCAAGCTTCCCCTAATATGCACAACAAAACTAAACAAAAACGTGACAATGCGATGATAAACATAATAAGCTACACTATTATAAATTGGGTTGTCTCCCAATAAGTATTTGATTTAACATCAACATGACTAAAGTCGATGTTCTGGATTCTTTCTTTCATTTTCTGCTCTTATGAGCCTTTATTCGCTTCTTAATCCTTTTGAGATGTCTAAACTCCTCATTTTGCACTTTCTACACTATTATAAATATATTGGGTTGTCTCCCAATAAGTGCTTGATTTAACATCGATATAACTAAAGTCGATGTTTTGGACTCTCTCTTTCATTTTCTGCTCTTATGAGCCTTTATTCACTTCTTAATCCTTTTGAGATGTCTAAACTCCTCATTTTGCACTTTCTATACTATTATAAATTGGTTGTCTCCCAATAAGTGCTTGATTTAACATCGATATAACTAAAGTCGATGTTCTGGACTCTCTCTTTCATTTTCTGCTCTTATGAGCCTTTATTCGCTTCTTAATCCTTTTAAGATGTCTAAACTCATCATTTTGCACTTTCTACACTATTATAAATTGGGTTGTCTCTCAATAAGTGTTTGATTTAACATCGATATAACTAAAGTCGATGTTCTGGACTCTCTCTTTCATTTTCTGCTCTTATGAGCCTTTATTCACTTCTTAATCCTTTTGAGATGTCTAAACTCCTCATTTTGCACTTTCTTCCTCTTTTTCAATCTTTTTTCGACAGTAGTTTGGGTCACTTGACTACTTGTTCATGCTTCTGCAGCACCTTAAGCAATCTACCACGGTTTCTATCTTCAAGTCTGCACTTAAATTCAATAAGCTCAAGAAGCTTGTTCAAGACCCTAGAACTACACTCCTCTAGAAGTGCAACAGTCTCATAATCTCCCAGATGTCTTTTGCATGCCACAACCTCTCACAGATATTTTACATATTTCAGCATGTCTCTCAGTGCATTGATCAACGATATGTTCATATGCAGTTGCTTGAAAATGGGAAGGGTGGAGGACACTTAGGCCTCATTTGTTTTCATTAAGAATATTTAGTCGTATCTAAATGCACATCTGAATGATTGAGATGTTGTCTCTAAATCTGAATACTGAATGATTAAAACTGTTTGTTTTTCAACATATGAATGTACATGATTTATTTATATGCACATAAAAAACATATAATTCAAATAAAATAATTAATAATAAAATTAAATCACTATTTGATAAAAAAAAATACTTATGTTTTCTAGTGATGGTGGAGATACTTTGTAATAACGGTGGTGATGGTAATAGTTGCTGTTAGTGACTAGTAAAGATAGTGTACTGATAGATGTAATAGTGGAAGTAGAGATTGTCATAATAATGGCGATTGGTAGTGTTGTTGGTGGTTTTGATGGTTAAGTTGATTTATGTTAGTAGTTGGTAGTGTTAATAGTGGTGACTGAAGAATGTGTGGTGGCAGTTGAAGAACGTGTGATGGTTTATGATGTGTTTATGATAATTGGTGATGGTGATAGCCATGATGATGGTAGTTGTTGGTAGTAGAGATTGACCACAATGGTGTTAGTGGCTGATAGTAGTGGTGGATGTAGTGATGGTGATGACAAAAACTGTATGGTGGTAGTTGGTGGCGATACTAGTTGTGATGATTGAGTTTGTTGATAGTGGTGGTGGAGGTGACGGGGGCGGCGGCGGCAATGAATATATAATGATGAAAGAGGTAAGTTGGTAGCAGTGGATAGCAATAGTGATGATTGTGATGACGGATGTGGTTGGTGGTAGATGACGGTAACAATGGTAGTGGTGATGGTGGGAGTGGTTAGTGGTGGTGGGTGGTGATTGTGGATAGAGTAATAATGAATATTATTCACACAAGAATACCTCTTAATGATATTAAGACTATGTTCTAGATCTTAATGATTAAAACCTATTCAGACCAATTAAGTGTTTAAACTTTAATTAAAACAAATGTACTTAATAGTAAAATGTTTGAATCATTAAAATTTGAACTTCCATTAAGTACGAACAAATGAATCCTTAGAAATAGGTATTGATTTAATCCAATGAGGGACAATTGAGACATAACAAATGCTTCAAAAGTAAGTTTCAATAACCATGTAGAGGCAAATGTTTCTACACTAAACAGTCAGCACATAGGTGCTAGAAGATAGTCATTGTTACTAATACTTCATGGAAGTTGTAACATTCTCTGAAACAGGAAGTGTTAGCTAGTTACTGTGTTATCGAATCTGCATCAACAACATATTCTAGAAGTTCTTGTTCAAGCATAGGGTTAGCACGTCTCATCACTTCCCATCCCTCGGAGGATGATATGGTTATGAAGTTCCTCACTATCATACGATTACAAACAACTATAAGCCGTGGTGCATCACAGTTCCTTCCCAACTGAAGCACATCTATCACATTTTCAGGGCTCAACCAACCCTGCTCCAAAAGGCGTATGCAGACTCTTTTAAGTGATGGTACTGAATAAGAATGTGATAAGACTAACAGATGAAGAACAAACGTCTTCATTCCTCTCTCTTCATAACTGCAGTAGGACAAACAGGTGAGATAAATTTCAAGTATCATAGTAGCTGAACAACCAAAGGATGTTTAATTTAGATATAAGAACTATTGGGTTCGAAAGTAATCAGGACATCATGTGGAAGTTTACAATTGCAAATTATAGACTCGATAAATCAGATAACAAGGAACTATACTAAAAAACATAATATTAATATTATATGATTTGAACAATTGGCCTACATATGAAAACCTAATATAAAAGAAAGTATAAAAACCCCTAATTAAATAGAACTCTTACATTGTGGATGTTATTGCGTTTTGGTATGAGAGGAGGGATCTTCAAATTTATAAAATTCTAAACTTTTTCTATAAGGAAAAGAATAATCCATACATGTTTTCCTTTCAGAAAAAGTAAAAGCAATTATAGTAATATTTTGACTTTCCTTCAAAAGAAAAATAAAACTTATTGATGATAAGAAAATCAAGGCAAAACCCTAACAAGAACTTCTACTATTATATCGTGTACTCCCTAGTGTTAGAAAATGCATCAAGAAGGCCATGGCAGGCTAGCTCACCACCATTACTATGTGGTCGAAAAGCCTTCCATGGCTTTGTTGATTCTATTAACAGAAACTATGAAGCACAAATGCGAAATATGTGTATGTAATATAATCAATCCAATTTAAAAAGAAGCAACATTAAACGTCAATAGATATATAAGGAAACACAAGGCAAAAACGTTTGGCATACCAGGCTGAGTAGAGGAATCGAATGAATATAAAGACAGCATCATGGGGAACCCCAAGAATCTTTATGCATCTGATACCATTTTTTACTTTGGATTGCTGTAGAAGATTACCCAGTATCGGCGAGGCAATCCTCTATGGACAACACAAGGGAGAAAGTGTGATATAGCATGTATATATATAGGAGTCATTACTAATGATTACCAATCTAAATGAACACTTTGTATGGCTCCTTACGGGGAACGATGTGAATGACAAGTAATTCTACAAGCAGGTTTGCTAGTATTATAAATGAAAACGAAACAAAAAGTACTGACCAAAAGAGTATAATGAGCAGGAATAAATGATCCATTATCGGTACTTATATGTACATCTGCTCCATATCCATCATTAAAAAGCTTGTCCCATGTATCTCGAGTTTCATTAGGGACACTATCAGACTTGGTACTGGATTTCGAACAGATTTTACCAGGAGGAGGTGGAGGCTCTGGGATATTACGTGCATTATAAAGTGGAGACTTTCGATCTTCATGGAAATTAAAAGTGTTTCTCGAGTCTTCTCCTTCTATTCGTATGTTAAAACATCCACCAAAAGATTTAGAACCTGAGGATAACCCGGGATAATCAATTTCAGGCGATGCCATCAACTATCAGATCAAACTAATTAGTTATCGATAAGTAATGAAAAATGAAAATTTAAGACTTGTAATGTATGCCTGAGAATAACACAGGATTACCAATATAACAATACGAAATGCAGTTGAAAAACCAACAATCAAACGTTAAGCATCTACGTACCTTGCAGACATGTAAAGGACTAATATTCCTTTTCTGAAAATTTCAGACAGATTAAGGGAATGGAAAGGAATAACCATTAGTATAAAAGTACAATACTAATAATGATCATTAAGAATCATTGGATAGCTTAAGGGCTACGAATTCAACATTAAGGGTGTGTTTATTATGGTTGAAAATGTTTTCCGATTTTCTTATTGTTCTGTTGGTCAAAATTTTTGGAAAATATTTTCTCTACAAGAATTACTTAAGGAAAGAAGAGAACAAATTCTACAAGTGGCATTCTATATTGATTGTGTTTTCCCCACCCTCCAACATACCTCATCATCACCCCTCCCCCTCGTAGCCCCATACCCCTTAGATTATATATAATTAAATGATTTTTTGGATAATACTTCTTTCATATACCCAACACAAAAAAATAAGTAAGAAACTCAAATATTTTCATAGAAAACATTTTCCAACACACAACCTAAGTTGTTGGTTATTTGCGCACGGTGCTTAAAAATCATAAATAAAAAGATAATTTTACTAACTCACCCCTAAAGAACTTATTGAGAATTTTATATACAAACAAATGGGAATACTTTAAAAAAAAATTAATTGCAAGGGTAATATAGGAAAAAATTAATTAATACTTTCCTGATTTAGTAAGGTGAACAATTAATATGTGACAACTATTTTTAATATGATGATCAATTAATATGGAACGGAGGGAATTTTAAATATTTTCCTTCCGTTCCATATTAGTTGATCAATTATTGTAAGTATATCTTTTCAGACTTTTAATTCAGTTTCTGCACTTTTGATGGGTAACTAATTTTATAACTACGGTTGTAGATGAGAGTAATAATGAAATATAGTTGTATAGTAAAAAATTTAGACTAACTTGCTTGTATTCTATATTTGCTTGGAAAAAAGTTAAAGATTAGGAAAAAAACACTAAACACAAAAATTTGGGACTTGTGTTTCATCTAAAAATTTGAGAACTGATGATGATAATCTACTTGAGACTTAGGTTAATAGTGTTAAAGCCTCAAGTACCGTAAGGATAGGGACCGTCTCGACAAGTTTGGAGGCATATGGGCAAACTTCATGAAGAGGCTTATTTTTTTTAGTTGACATATACAAATTGAATAATTATAACATACTCAGTGTAATCCTACAAATGAGGTCTTTAGAGGTAGTATATACGCGAACATTATGAACTAAGAATGTAAACAATGTAAAATTTTCAAGTTAAAATAATAAAACCTAACTCAAAAATTTCAAAAAATTTATATAATGATATCAAAATAGTGTTGCGCTAAATTTGATAAGCTGATATAATGATATTAAAATAGTACTATTGATTATATTAGTTCTAGTGCTTGAAATATGTAGAAGACAACAAAAAACGAATTTGATGTTTTTAATAAGCACACAATAATAGATTTTGCAATGTAGTAGGTTTGACTGTTCGAGAGACTTTAGTTCATGATAATCATCAAAATATAAATGAGACAACAAAATAGATAACGTAAGAAAGGATGTTACAACTAACTAAACACTATTTCATTTCTCAATTATTATAACAATCCTAATATTAAATGAGGTAAAAAATCGTTATATTTTTTACCCAAAAAATTCTTTTAAAACTTATCAATACATGAGATATTTTTAGCAATATATATATATAAGAAAAAAAGAGAACCCCAAGCGATTGCTTTAATGACCTTATGATTGAGAGTCAAGACCAGCCCTACGCAAGGACTTCATCAAAAGGTACTTTAGAAGTAAACCGTTTTACACCCAAAATTACTTAACTAGCTAGAATTTTATAAAAGCAACTAGATCAGTATTAAAATCTAAAATAGGAGTCTACAACCTTAGTTTCACATTCTAATGAATAAACACAAAAATAAATTATAGTCAACCCTCTGTTTGCTGCACGGCACACTCACTCCCATGTTCTCTCTTCCATACAGCATGTGAGCAATGAATAAACAAAAACAGGTCAATTCATATCTAGTTTGAGCATATTATATATTCCATCTATCTCAATTTATGTGACTTACTTTTCTTTTTAGTCAGTTCCAAAAAGAAAACACATTTCTATATTAAGTAACAATTTAATTATAAAATGCCTATTTTATCCTTAATGAAATGATTTATAGCTACACAAATTTCTATCATTCATTTTGGACCACAAGTTTTAAAAATCTTTCTTTCTTTTTTAAACTCCGTACCGAGTCAAACTACCTCACAAAATGGGACGGAGGGAGTATATAATATATGGATCACCATCTTCAGTGATATGAATTCATTCTCATACAGCCACTCAAGAGTTGTTCGGTGTTTCACCATTTCAACTTGAATTTAGGTCCTTCTCTTACCTCTTTTAACTTTAATCATTTTATATGATCCATTATTTCTCTGTTTGAATGGAGACATACTATTTCATTTGACGAATCTACATGTAATAATACTTTTCGAAAGCCTTAATTTGGTATGGATTTGTATGCTACATTCAATTATATTATGTATCAACAAAAATTATATCCGTAAATCAGACAAATTGATATAACTATTATCAAATTGTATTTTCTTAGATTGAATGTTTTACAGAAAATATTTCATTTCTCATCCTTGGACATTATGTAGTGCAGGTTAATGATGTCGACAAGAAGTGTTCAACTTGTTTGCTTACTTATTTGTTCTCTGGCCATCAGCAAAACTGATTCTACAAAAGCAAATGAATCACTGAAACAAGAGAAAGGCGCAGATCATGCATATTTTGTCGATAAAACAATTGTTCAGAATTCTGTATCAAAAGGAGCAGGTTCAATATATATATACGTACAAATTAAATCCAACTTAAAGTAGAAAAATTCATGATTATAGTTTTACTTGCAGTTTGCTTGGACGGATCACCTCCAGCGTACCATCTTGATCGAGGATTCGGACATGGACTCAGAAACTGGATTATTCTACTCTCAGTAAGTTTAACATAACATAATAGATTCTCTGGTTATTCATTATTGAGACGCTCTTGCTTTCTGCAAAGGTTTTAAATGTTTCAATTGAGCCTCATTTAATCTTTAAATTCAAACTGTTTTAAAAGACTCTTTATTTACATTGATGTAATGTATGTTCCTATATTGAAGTTATGAATTACTATCTATTTTATATCTTTTAGGATTTCTCTATGCATTTATAACTTGTTTTTTAAAATTTTGTTGAGTTGAAATTCAAATTGTTGTTATAAAACTTAAATTATAATATATTAAAATTATTGAGATTAAGCTGGTCAAATTGAGCGGATTAAAACCCAACTCGTGTTTAAGCTCATTTGAGCCCAACCTATTTGAGTTCAAAGTAAACTTGGGCGGGTCAGGATCCAACCCAGTTTCTGTTTCAACCCCTTATAATATTTCTAATTTCAAATCAACCGGCCTATTTGACCCCCTATTACTACTGAGACATGCTTGCTTTCTGCAACTTTCACTTTGTAAATAGGGAGGAGCATGGTGCAGAAACACGACAGACTGCCTAAACCGTTCCAAGACTGACTTGGGTTCTTCAACACTTATGCTGCCATTTATATTTTTAGGCATTTTCAGCAAGAGCAAAAGAGAAAATCCAGGTTAATTCTCGAGAACTATTTGATAATCTAGAAATTAACAGAAGGGAAAGTTCAATTTGATTGAGAAATGCCTATACATATGATCGATCATAAATTGGTTATATTTATTGTAAATCATGCAGATTTTTACAACTGGAACAAAGTCTTTGTTAGGTATTGTGATGGTGGAGCTTTCACTGGAGATATCGAAAACGTTGATCCTGTATGCTCTTTTTCGATCTAGTTCCTATTTTAAAACTCTCTGAATGTGTGTTTGTGACATTTCTTTATCGGTGTGTTTTTTGACAAGACAACATTGAACTATTCTCACTTCCTATATTGTTTAGGCTACCAATCTTCATTTTAGAGGTGCAAGGATATTTGATGCAATAATTGAGGATCTTTTAGCAAAAGGATTAAAGGATGCCAAGAACGTACGTATGTTTAAATTATAACTGAAATAGTAGTATTTGCTATCGTTCGTTGGAAAATCCTGAGACAACTTAATAATTGCAGGCTATTCTTTCTGGCGGTTCTGCTAATGGATATCCAGCAATGTTATACTGTGATCACTTCCACAGTTTATTGCCTAAAGCTCATAGAGTGAAATGCTTGGTTGATGCTGGTTATTTTATCCGCGTGTAAGATATATACGTTGCATTTCCTATATGAGATAGTGATTCGACATGCTAATTAAGAACCATACCGCGTACTAACTAATCTAACTTTGAGATTTCCTTTTTTGCTACTTATAGGAAAAATCCCCTGCTAGCAAATGTGTTTGAGTCCATCTTTAGAGATGTTGTTACTCTACATGTAAAATCCTATATCTCTTTCATTTACTTTACGTACGTTGAAGAAGATCAGAGAGTTCATTATGTATATATTGAGTTGCAGGGATCTACTAAAGTGTTACCAAAATCATGCACTTCTAGAATGAAACCAGAATTGGTATGTCTTGAAGTTCAATTATATTGTCATTATTTATGTTTTCTGAACTAATGAATTTTTTTTATACAAATACTCTGCAGTGTTTCTTCCTAGAAAACATACAACGAGATATCAAGACGCCATTTTTTACTGTAATGTCAGCATTTGATAGTTATCAGGTACATATATAGACAGTATATATATAACGACAGATCACTTATACATAAATAACTTATTTCTCTTCGCGTTTAATTATATTTGGATACAGTGATAATTCAGTACTATATTCTTACTGACATTTCTAAATGAAATGATTTTCAGGTGAACAGTATTATAGGCTCTGATATCGGCGAATACATTCAAGCTAGAAATTGCACTGAAAGTCAGAACAATGCCTTCAAAGGTTTGCACACTCTCGAAAAATTTCAAACTATACTTCTTCTATATTATTCATTAAAAACATTCGTTTTATGAGTTAGTCTTCTTTTTCAATCGAAAATTTCATAAGGAAGGAGTAAAAGATTAAGGACAGGAGCGTTCTTCCTATTTTATTAAGAAGTTTATACTTACACACACGCATTCACAACATGATGTGGTCATTTACAATACATTACTACGTACATATACACACATATGCTTGTAATTCTGCTTTTGCGATTTGTTTATTTTCAGAATTGAGGTCGCAATTTCTAAGAGCTTTGCCAAAAGCAAATGATCCAAAACAAAGAGGAGCTTTCATTGATTCGTTTAATCGTCATACACAGCTTGAACTATGGTGGAATAAAATCAATGCGACTCCGGTTAATAATCTGGTAAGACATTATTTGCGATTTTCTTTTTGGTAAAATTTGTTATTAATCTTGCAAATGCTCTTCATTCTTTTTGTATTAGTTGCATTCTTTGAATTCCAGCCTCCCCCACCTCCTAATGTTTTCTTTTTTTTTGGGTTGCGAGGATTAAAAACTTACCTCCATGAGGTAGGGGTTTGATCTGCGTATACTCTATTCTCCCCATATATCCCACTTGTGAAATTTCACTGGGTATGTTGTTGAGGATTCATATCAGTAGCTAAAGATTCTTGAGTAAAGTTTTGGTTGACACTGCTAAAAGTACAATGTGAAACCACCTTCTTCTTCTTCTTATTTTTGTACTCCTTCCGTCCTAATATATGTGGGGTACCTTTTTTATTTTGAGATTCAAACGAGTCTTTCTTTACCGTCATTTTTTTTCATATATGTTTTAAACATCTTGAATTATCAAATATTATAACTTGTAGTATAATTTTTTACTAGTTTTCAAATATGTAAATTTTATTTCAAAAAATTTAAACATTTCATGATCAAAATTAAATTGTTCGACTCTTGAAATCCAAATTGTGTCACATAAATTGATATATATGAAGTATTTACTTGTGTGTCACTAGGAATTCTTAGTGTCAAAAGTGTTAAAAATGTATTTGAATTACTTTGATTGTCTGTGAGAGTGTTGAGAGTGAAAGTTTTAGTTGGACCATCATATTAACAAGTATCCATCATATTAATAATTAGATAAGAAGATAACTTTACTTCTTTTATTTGTTAGAAGGTTAAGTAGGAAAGTGTCCTGGTTGTACAAGTCATTTCTTGAGAATTGGATCTAAACTAGCATTGGCTAAAACTAAAACTAGGGAAGCTCTAAGAAAGTAGCCATGGGAATTCGGATGGAAGTTTAAACATTGTAAACAATGAATATTTAAAACTTATTTGAATTGAATTGATTTTTTTTTGTGTTGATTCAACAATTGGATTATGAGTTCACATCATATGCGTTCTTAGGGTGAATAATAACTTTTATATTATCAGATCACGCAAAGAATATCAACAATTAAGCCTTCATAAAAAAAAATGGAATTTGTAATCTTAAAAATTAGACAACTCGTTACCAT
The DNA here is from genome assembly GCA_029582725.1 of Solanum chiquidenum. NCBI lineage: Eukaryota > Viridiplantae > Streptophyta > Magnoliopsida > Solanales > Solanaceae > Solanum > Solanum chiquidenum. The sequence continues at coordinate 33,081 of JAJOOS010016179.1, forward strand.
AAATTTGATGATTTGTAATCTTCAACTAGTCTAGGCCACCTACCTACCCCGATCAACTGGACTGGACTGATGTTTTGCTTGGCTAAACTAATCTTACAACCCAAAATCCACCAATTCTAAGTTGGGGGAACCAAGAACCTTGTAATTATCTTAACATATGATGTTTAAATAAATCAATTCAATACTTTTGTGTATTTATTCTTTTACACTAAATATATGCTACATCTTTCGTATTATTTGATGTTTAGATAAATCAATTCAATAATTTATTGTGACTATTAATTAATTTTAATAGCGTTTGAAATTTTAGTGAAAACATAAACAAAAATTGGAAGTTATTTCATGATATTAATTAGATGAAATGTTGATGCAGACTACAATAAAGGTATTTGGTGATTGGTATTATGATCGAAAATACTCTTATGTGATCGATGAGCATGACTTGCCACTCCCCGTTTATTTATACAACAACGGTACTCTCAAGTCTCGTGGATAATTTTGTTACTATATCTAATTTGAGAAAGTTATCAACAAGTAATTTTTAAGTACTACTATCGTTTATGTAAATTCTATTCAATACAATGAAAGAAATTTGTTGTCGACTTTCAAATGTATATGAAATAGTTGCTAATATATGAAAATTACTTTCTTGACACTTAGATTGCACGTGTATACAGAATCATGACGTAGTATTTGATTTGATTTTTCAAAAATACATAGAGCCGTCAATATGGGCTAGGTCTGTTGGGCCGGCCTGATCTAACTCGTGATTTGATAGAATTGGGCTACAATCTTTGGAGCCCATTTTAAAAAAGGGGTTTTTAGCCCGGCCTAAATAAGACTGTCGATTTGTGGGGTTTGAGAAATATGAATAGGGCGGGCCCGTGGGCCAAATAAAAATAAAATAGAGTATTAAAAATAACAGGAGTCTACACTTAAAATCTGTTTAAAGTTTGAAATATTACAATTTGAAGACAAATTATGTACTACATAAAATAAAGTTCCTAAAATTTCTAGGGAATCATACATAGGTCATAGCCTATGAAATATTATCATAGTTTTTGTGTTTTATTATGATCATTGAAAAATAATTAGGTTAATATTTCTATTTAGCTATTTATGTTTTTATTTGAAATGAAACTTAATAAATATTATATAGATAATTTTATTTGTGTATTTGATTAAGAAGTAGTAACACTACTCGATATTTATGATGATATTTTTAAAATATAATTTAATTTAAAAAATTATAAAAAATATACTTTTAAGAAGAGAGGGCTGGCCCGGCAAAGCCCGTAGCCCACGCACTTGTGGGCTGGGCCGACCATTTTCTAGCCCACATAAAAAATGGGCTAGCCCGACTTGACCCGTCAAATTACAAAGCCTGTATGGGTCCGAATGGTGTGGGCCAGCCCATATTGACAGCTCTAAAAATACAACGAAAGCATAATGTCAATTTAATTAGAGGTAAATTACAGAAATCACATACTTTTTAGGCAAAATTACAATCTATCTCTTAAAAGTTTATAATTACAGAATTTCCTCAAACGAATACAATAATATAAGCGCTGATACATTAATCTGATGAGCCAGATACATTAATCGTTAAGTAAGATACATTACATTTTATACATGATAGACTAATTTGATGCGCGAGATATACTAATCTGGTGCGCTGATACATTAATCTGATGCGCGAGATACACTAATCTGATGCGCGAAAATGAGGGATTTTAGAGATTTGTAAAACTTATAGGGGATAATGGTAATAAGTAAACTAAAAGGTGGAATTTCTCTAATTTTTCCTTTAATTAGAGCATGTGTTCCGCCTCCAAGATGTATAAGTAACATAAAAATTAATTTTATGATAGGGTAAATTTCACATGTGAATAATGTAACTGTTACTTATTTTCACAAAACTCACTTAATTATCTTTTCTACCACAAAAAGTCACTAAATTTTGAGATACTAACTAAAAATACACAAAAATAGAAAATACTAAAAAAAAAAAGTATGCTAATATTTTTTGCTCGTATTTAAAAAAAATAAAATGTAATAAATAAAAATTGTGACGAAATATTTTGATTCATTAATAAAGAAGGTCCGTAGAACCCTTCTAGTGGTTTGGGCTTGGGACTTTCATGTTGGAGGTCTCAAGTTCGAAATCCCTTGCCAACGAAAGCAAGAGGTTTGCCTTCTGGGTCGAGCTTGTCGCACCAGACTTGCCTAGTGCGAGTTACCTCTCCTATGTAGTTTGCGAGCTATTGCATAGAATTGGAGTTTTACTCGCACCCAAAAGATAGCGGCTACAAATTTCTCTTGTCATCAAAAAAAAAAAAGGTCCTTAGATCAAATTTGATTTTTTTAAAATTCAATCAAGAAGCTCTGATCCGATCAGATCTAACCCAATTCAAAATTCAAATTCATATGAAGAAAGATAACATCAAAAGAATGGAACAAAACCTTTCTTCCCTTTTAAGTAGAATTTTTTGAAGGAACTAATTGGACTGTAAAGAATCTATAGCCTTAGCTTAACATATAAATTGTGTTAAAAATATTGATCTTTTAAAATTTTACTTTCTTCATATTGATTCGAGTTTGGAATTTGAATCGAATTAAGTGGGATTTCTTTAATTGTTCTTTTATTTACTAGATTATTTTTAAAAAAATTAGCGTAATTTTTTAAAGCATTTTCCGACTTTGTGAAAGTGACTTTTGTGAAAATAAATAATAGTTACGTGACATTTATGAAATTTATCCTTAGGGATGCGCAATGGGTTTAAGGCTATGTGAGGCGGGCCGGGTTTAAGGTTGTGCGGGGAAGGTGAGATGCAGGGCGGATTGAAGTGGGGTTTATTAAAAATAAATGTGGGGCAGGGCGGGTTGCAGGTATATGCGATTTTATATGGGTTCAAATTTAATTTTAACTTTTTACGTGTTATAAGAGTGATAAAATATTATTTATTAAGATAATTTCTATAAATCTAAAATATTCATGATAGTAAATGAAAATGGTTCAACAAAAAATAATACAATCTCTTACATATTTTCCAATTGACCTCTAAAAAATAAAATTTTAAGTCACTATCCTATTAAATTAATACAACTTAATGAAAAAAAGAATTTATTTTTGTGAATTTTATTTTTAGTACCAAACTTAATTAGAAAAAGAAAATATTAAAAGAGTTATGTGGGGCGGGGTGGAGCGGGTTTATGCGGGGCGGAATAGAGCAGGTTGAAAATGAAAAAAGTTATTATGCGAAACAGGAAGAAGCAAATTAAAAATTTTGCGAATTAAACTTAACCCGCCTCACCCCCATCCCACCTCGCCCCATTACCATCCCTATTTATCCTATTAAGATAATAACATTATGGTACTTCTCTGACTACCTTGTATTACCACATTGAACCTTTGCATGCGATCTACAATTAATAAGGTTGAATTGTCATTATCTGTTATAGTAACTAATTATAGGACTTCATTACCATTCAGGGCCGTCAAAAGAATATGAAAAATCGCCAATTTATATCATTTCTTTCAATAAAATTGTAAACTTTTATTGAGTGTTTAACCGTCCCGAACAATTGGAATGGT